>UESW01004498.1:635291-719221 GCA_900491605.1 Calamus simplicifolius
TTTTTTTTTAGTACAAGCGGGTGATCACACCAATATAGGGTGAGTCAAACCCGATATGTCAGAGTACAAAATTTGAGTCAAAACAGCAGGGCAAGGATCTCCTTGCTTCCAACTCCAAAACCTAGAGTGAGCAGCCACTCTGGCGGCGATCCAGTCGGCCGCAGAATTCACTTCTCGATATATATGCCGAATCATGGTGCGCTGGGCCCCCTTCAGGGTAGACTGAATATCAAGAGTCAAGGGATTGGATGGCATACTATCACTGGGATCCTGACGAGCCAACGGATGACTGTGATAGAATCCCCTCAATAATAAGGCACCGGGTGCCCAAAACGCGAATGGCACAGGAAATGCCCGCCCAAGCAGCAGATAATTCAGCCAGGGGCACCGAAGAATCAAGGAGGCTGAATCCGCCAGCAGCCAGCACACTCCGTTCGGCCCTCGAATCACAAAAGCAGCCCCAGTAGATCTACCCCAAACACTGCCATCAAAGTTGATTTTAACAAACCCTAGAGATGGGGGCTCCCAGGAAATAAAGACCGTCCGCTGGTGCGCTGCCAAGGCAGCATGGGAGCTCCAGTGGCCAGGGCTGTCAAAATCAAAACCCATGTGATGGAAGGTATACTCCTTCGCATAAGAGAAAGCAGTCCTGATGATACGATGGGGTGGAGTCATCACATCAGTGAAGACAAGCTGGTTACGGGATAACCAGATCTGTAAAGCCAAATAAGCCCTCACCGTGACCACCTGATGGGAACCCCTGACAAAATCCTACCTAAGCAAACCCAGAAAGGAACTGCAGGGAGAAGGAGTACCCACATCCCAAGGAAGGTCACCTAACAGCTGCCATAACATCCTGGCTCTGGAGCATCTGAAGATAGCATGGTCAACCGTCTCATCATCAAGGCCACATAACAGGCAAATGGCCTGAATACTCAACCCACGCTTTGAGAGGATAGAGCATGTGGGTAGGCAGTTCCGAGCCATTTTCTAAATAAATAGACGGACCCTGGGGTGAATAGAGAGATGCCAAATCCAATCCACATCTAACACCTGCTGAACTTGTGGCCTATAAATCCTCAGAAGGTCCCTGATCGGAGCCCGGTCCAAACAAGATCTCTTCCACACCCTGGTATCGGGAATATGACCCGACATAAAAGGAATGGCTAGAATACGGTGATAGAGCTCATCTCCAAACAGACTGGAGAGTAAAGAGGTACTCCAAGCTGAACAGTCCTGGATTATCAAGTCAGACACTCGCATACCACTAGGGATGGCAGTACTGACAAAGGTGGGCCACCGAGAAAGGGGGAGGTCTGTAATCCAAGAATCCCGAATCACATCCATAGAAGCACCATCACCAATCATCCATGAGATGCTGTTCAGAATATCTGGAGCATGCCGATAGACCTCTCTCCAAAAGAAGGAAAGCCCACGAGTAGATAGAGGATCAACAAAGGAAGACCAGTCACCATATTTAGCATGCATAAAAGAACTCCACATACAATGTGGATCAAGCAAAAACCGAGTAGCATGCCTAGCTATCAAAGCCTCCCTCCTCACAGTAAGGGATTGAATCCCCAATCCTCCCTCAGAAAGTGGTAGACAGACACTATCCCAACTGACAAGATGAATACCATGCCCATCCTGCATCGAGCCCCAGAGAAAGTCCCTGAAATATCTCTCAATTTTCCATAGGCATGACAGTGGAATAGCCGCATTAGATAACAGATAGAAAGGAAGCGACGATAGCACAGATCTCAATATAGTGATCCTCGCCATCATAGAGAGACCAATAACCTACCACCCATCCAATCGATCATGGACCCGTCTCACAAGATCACTAAAATCAGAACTCCGTGGCCTTCTTCTGGTAATAGGAATCCCCAGATAAGTGATCCTGTCAGCCATAACTGAAATACTCATGATTTGCGAAATAGCACCTTTCAGAGAAGGAGATGTCGAGGGGCTAAAGCAGATCAAAGATTTGGTCAGATTCACTTTCTGACCAGAGGCCCAACAATAAGACTGAATAATAGTGGCAAAAACGGTAGCATTTCGAACTGAAGTCTGTCCCAAAAGAATACAATCATCTGCAAACATCAGGTGGGATAGCGAAGGTCCTCTAGGTCCCGCACTATAAGGAATAAGAGAATAGTACAGCTAAGCCTGAGATAGAGCCCTCGATAAAGCATCCGCAGAGAGGATGAACAAAAACGGTGAGAGGGGGCATCCCTGCCTCAAGCCAACCTCAGAATGAAAGAAATCAGTCTGACCCCATTTACAAGGATAGAAAAAGACGGGCGGTAGACACAGGCCATAATCCAATCAATAAAAAGGTCTGTAAACCCAAATATATCAAGAGTGCGACGCAAAAAATCCCAGCTCAGTCTATCATAAGCACGCTCCATATCCAGCTTAACTGCCATTAGAGCATTCCGACCAGAAGCACGCTGAAGATCATGCATGAATTCCTGAGCCAGCAAGGCATTATCAGTGATGCTACGCCCTCTGAGGAAAGCCCCTTGCTCCAGAGATATAAGCCGAGGTATCACCAATCGCATACGAGAGACTAAGAGCCTCGCACAAACCTTATATAATTAAGGTAGTACATAGGCTAATAGGACGGTAGTGGTGGGGACTGGTAGCGTCCGGGCATTTAGGAACCAACGTAACAAAAGTCCGATTCCATTCAGGGGGAATGGCTTTGGACTGAAACACCAGCTGGATGGCCTGTGATACATCCTGACCCAAAATGCTCCAATAATGATGGAAGAAAATGGTGGGAAACCGTCAGGCCCCGGGGCCTTATCTATTCCAAGATCCCATAAAGCCCTCCAAATATCCTCCGCCGATATGGGCCTAACAAGAAGGTCATTCTCCAAGTCGGAAACCCTATAGGGGATCAAAACAGGGCAGACCGGGGACCCAAAGCCCGTATTCTCCGCCCACCGGGACCAGAAGAAATGAAATATCCGATCCCTAATCACCTGATCATCCTCATCAACTCGGCCCTCCTCATCAACAATACGCCTGATTCGGTTCACTGCTCAGCGCTTGAGGGTAGCCTGATGAAAAAATCTCATATTACAGTCCCCCTCTTTGATCCACTGGATCCTTGACCTTTGCTTCCAAAACATCTCCTGCTAACGAAGAAGGGAGTGATGGATCGACAGAGTCGAGCGGAGGGACGACAAATCCAACTCAATAAGAAAACCCTTCTGATCCTCTTTGGCCTGGAGCGAAACAATAATGTCTTCAGCTTGCTCAATTTGCCTCACAATATCTCCCACCTCCCTATGATTCTAGCTAGACAGTCTGCGTCTGGCAAGAGCTAGGCACCTAGATAATCGATATATAGCACTCCCTCTTATAGGCATACGCCAGACCTCGAAAATGATATCCCTAGCAGACGAATAAGAAGTCCAAAATGACTCAAATCTGAACTGTCTCCTTCGCTATAACCCCTCATCAATGGAAATTAGAAGAGGACAATGATCCGAGGCAATTCGGGGTAAGTGGGTAACAGTGACAGAGGGAAAGCACTGAAGCCAATTAGAATTAGCCAAGGCCCTATCCAACCTTTCCCACACTCTGGCAGTGCCCGATCGATTGTTGCACCATGTGAACTGGGGACTCTGGAACCCTAGGTCCAAAAGGCCATTATTAGATATAAAGGTCCGGAATTCCGCTCTACCCGGTAGATCAGCTTATACTGCCTACCCCCTTTCTTTTCGTGGGCCCCCACAATACTATTGAAATCGCCAGCAATAAGTGAAGGAAACCCTTGAGTGAGTAAGGAACTAATCTCATCCCAGAACACCCTGCGAACTCGGAAGTCGGTGCTAGCATAAACACCCGACAGCATCCAGAGAACAGAGGACCCCTCAGAATAACAGCGGCAACTTGCTGACCACAGCAGTGAAAGGCATCAACTCTAATTTTGTCGTGCCTCCAAAGCATTGGCATACCCCCAGAAAGACCAACCGACTCAACAGCATAAGAAACCCAGGTTCTGAAAATCAGTCTCCGAAATCGAGCCAGACTATCCCCAGATAACCGAGTTTCCAAAAGAACATAAATGTCAAAGCTATGAAGCTGCATAAGCCTCCCAAAAGATGAGCGAAATGAAGGTTTCATTGCTCCTCTTACATTCCATATAAGGATCTTCATCCTGATGCATGCATGGGGAGGGACCCGTCCCTGTCCCCCGGCATCATCTCATCACCATGATCGCTGACAATAGTGGAGCACTCCACGGGATCCAATCTGCTAGCATTCTTAGATTGGGAGGAATCCGACACCACCCTCGTCCCAGAACTCTGAATGGCCTGTTTCAATTGAAGGACTGCAGCCTCATGCTCTTCGCCCTCCACCCTGTCCGGCTGTGTAAATCCAGTCATACTCTAAGGTTTCTTGTTACCCCGTCGTGACCGAGTACCATTCCCACAGCCAGAGTCAACAGGAGCTGAAAAAGTAAAGGATGCCAGCTCCTTGCCTTTGACAGCATAGGGTACTTTCCACTCTTGAAGGCTTAGAAAGCACTCACGAGGCACCGGTCGGGCCCTCTTAGTAAGGCTCGGACTCAATGGTCTCTGGTTGAAAGTGTGCTTGGTGCTTGCTTTGTTCTTTGTATCTCAACTTAGAGCTTTGAAAACCATGCTTCATGGTCTAAGCTAGATTTTAGGCTTTTTCTTTTTTCTTTATGCCTAGCCCTTCGAAAGATGGGCTATAACTATTAGTCGTTAGGAAAGCTCTTTGTCCATGGCGCATAATGCAGAACGCACGTATCATATGCAGTAATGTGCATCACGTGAAGTGATTAACCGCATGCCCATGCAATTGCGTATATTAAAAAATATTTTATTCTTTCACACGCACGACCGTTTAGTGCGCGGTTAACAAGTACCTGATCGAAGCTTGGCTCGGGTAAAAACAAATGCTGAAATTGATCCTTTGAGAAGTTAAGTAGCATGGAGGAATCTAAACTAAGGAAGTCTAATCATGTATAATCTTTGATCTCCATATGAATATGCATCAAGAAGAGCAAAGAAGACCAAGGTTATAGGCATTATCCTGAACAGAATACATTCTTCACCTTCACTCATTAAAGAGGAGCAAAAGAGTGGAGCAGCAACACCCAAAAATTAGCCTACGTCCACTTCTGTCGTCCATTACTCCGGAAAAAAAAAAAAAAAGAGTCATGTCCTCTTATTCTTCATCCCGGCCGAAGGGTTTCCATCGAACAGCTCGTCGATGCAATTCTCCAAGTCATCCGGCCCATACTTGACGTGCTTATCGGCTTTCAGGTGCTGCCTGAACCTCCCTAAGAAAGATCGATACGCCGGCACGACCACCGCCGACACCGACACCCTCAGCTCCGACTGCAGTTGCTCGTCGCTCACCACCCACGAGCTCTGCCTCCTGTGAATCTCCTCGAACATCGCATTGAAGCTCTTAAACCTTTCTCTGACCATCTTCTTCAACACATTCCCCTTCACCTGGAGCCCCTCATCCTTGAAGCACGCGAGCACCTTCGACCACGCCTCGCGCTGGTAGTTCTTGTGGTACTGGGTCAGCTCCGACGATCGCTTCCTCATCAAATAGTCTCCGAGCAGAGAGCAAATCTCCACCGAGCCCTTGACCTTCTTCATGATGTACCTCCCATTGTTCATCAAGAAGATGTAGCTCAATGCCGGGCTCTTGTAAAGCTTCGCCTTCGATTCCAGACTCGAGTCGAGCAAGCTCATCGCCTCGATAAATTGCATGGCAAATGGACTGCAATTCCTCTCGTCACTGTTACTGCTCTTAATCTTATTGCTGCTGCTGCTGCTCTTGTTGCCAGATTTGAATTTATCTTGGAAAACTTGCTCCAGAGTGTTCTTGTACGCAGATGCATACTCCAAATAGTTCATGACATAGCGAGTGAGGGGATGGATGGCACCGCCGGGAACCGGGATCTTACTGTTGTCGGCCTTGATGGAGCTCTCGAGGTCGCAGAAGATGGTGACTGCTGCCTCGCCGAGCCGCGACCGGGCGGAGGAGATCCCCGACCGGAGGTCAGCGTGGGGCGAGGAGGAGGACCCTTCGGGCTCGGCAGGGAAAAGCTTGTCCATCTCCGCAGACATGTCTCTGAGAGCCTCGTACATGTCCAGAACCTTGAAGAGCTTTTCCGCCGAGCACTTGGTCAGCGTGACGGCCTCGGCGAAATTGAGGAGCTGAATGATGACCCCTCTTGCAAGGTTGCTGAAGAGGCCGCCGGCAATGGCTTGATGGCCGGAGAAGACCGAGTTGGCGAGCTCGCGCTCCTGGGAGAAGGAGACAGCGATGGAATGCCGGGTGGCCCTCGTCCATGTATCAATCTCCCCTTCTAGTGCCTCCCACTGCATCTTTTGAACGTCGTTGATGCCTAATTTCTGGAATCCAAGCTTGATCAGGCCAGCGTCGAAGGCGTTGCGGCGAGCGATGCTGAACACCTGGCAGCACTCGTTCTCATATCCGGCGGCGATCATTACTCCGGCGATCTTTCTTAGCTTATCGACGATTGCAGGTGAGTAACCTGGATCCATTTCGGCCGAGGCAGACGTTGTCTCAGGTGATGCGGAACGGCCGCGGTTGTGATTCGGCCCGGACGGCGAGTGTGGCTTCTTGGACCTCAAAAATCCGCTCTTTATATCTGGTTTGGTTCTCGAATCTTCGAGGAGGGCTCGGAATTCCTCTTCTAGGAATGACATGGCTCGCTGGACGACGTCACCGGCGCGGTTCTTGAACTTGGCGTACTTCGTCTCCGATGGAAAGGTGGTGGTGAGCGCGGTGGACAGCTTGGAGATCCGATCAATGTCGTCGAGGAGCGAGAGCTCATCGGTATTACGAGACCAATTGCCGGCGCTGGACTCGTGCCTCGTGATCTCCTCTCGACCAGAGACTCCAATCGCTCCACAGCGGCCTCTGGGATTTCAGGGGGGTGGTGATCAATGGCTTGATTCTGGCTAATATCTCTGCCGACGCTGACGAGCGAAAGGAAATGGTCGACGCCGTCGGCGGAGATGCGAGCGGCTTCGGAAGGAGTGCCCTGGCCTTGTCACCTTGCTGTTCTCCTCCTTCTCCGGCTTGTTTAATGATCTGGTCGTTCTCCTTTATTAGTTCTTGCTCTTGCTTGAGGTTTCTATCGGCCTCCTCGAGGAGGTTCTCTTGATTCCTCTTCTTCTGAGCAAGGGGAGATTCGACGTTCTCCATTAGTTTCCTCTCTTCTCTGGCGTGGATCTCCCCGTCTGGAATGGAATCCAGAGTCGAGATGGGGAGAGAGATGAAGAAGAGGAGAGGCAGAGGAAGGAGATGGGAAACGGCGAGGGAGAGGGGTGGCGGAAATGCAGGGGGATTGAAACGGTCGTTGCATGGCATGGCATGAGAAGCTATTTTGAGCTTGGGAGTTGCCACACGTGCCGTTGGAACTCGGTCGGTTGGATGACCAGCTGGATGCGAACCAAAACTTTTTGCCAACAGCCGTACCTGGAACTTTTTAGATTAAATGACTGGTATAAACCTGAATAAAGTTCATGATTCATATAAGTGTTAGACTAGATCTATATCAGCAACTATTATGTATGGTGTATATGGTATAAAAGTATAGAGTTTGATTATTTTTTATGGTTCGATCCCACTCTTATTTTAATCAACTTTTATTACTCCCTTATATGAATGTTTGGAGAGTTATCAGTCTCATTTAGAGGAAGATAAGCGAGAAAAAACTAATGCTCACGTACGAAAAGATGATTGTTCTCTTAAAGTTATGGTTATATGTGCCTTTTATATTTTTTTTATATATATAATTTAATATGATATTGAGGCTGTTTGGTTCAACATTAGGATTGGAATTGAAATCAAATTTCATTCGAATCAAAATTGAAATGGTTTATTCCCTTTAACTATCGGATTCACATGAAAATCAAAATTAAAATTAATCAAAATTAGATGGATTTCTATTGTTATTATTTGGCTCGTCCAACCCTTGAAATCTGAATCAACCTAGATTTTTAATTTTATTCCTTGAAATTGGAATCTCGTTGTTTGCAATTTTTTATGTTCAGTCAATATCTAGAAGATGAGCAGTGCGTTCATCTTCTTGCTCCTCCTCTCTAAGATTTCCATCCTGATTTAACTATGATTTTCCTTTTTTTTTCTATGCGATTACAATGTGTACTTCTATCGCTTGTCATATTGTGGATGTGGTCGTAAAAGAGCTTATGGTTGATAAAAGGGCTCATAGCGGGGTCAGGAAAAAAAGTTAAAAAAAAAAAAAAAAAAAAAAAAAAGGAGAGGGTGAATAGTTACGATATAGGGTGAGAAAAGAAAGAGGGGGTGTGTGAGAGATATGAGAAGAGGGCTGGAATAAGAATTGCAATATTGATTAAGTTTATATTTTTAATTCAACTCAACCTAAATAAATAGTTAGAATCAAAAACAATAATTTTAATTTTCCTTACAGAGCCAAATTTTTTGAGCCAAACATATCCTAGGTGCTTTAAATTTAAGTATATGAGTATTAATTCTAACATATGGTATCAAAGCTGAATATACTAGGATTGAAACCCTAAAATTAAAAATAAATTTAATTAAATATATTTTCTTTGAGGGTTGAATTTTTGGATTGAAAAGGAATTTAAAAATTCCATAGTAAATCAACTTGAAACATTAATATTTTCGTTCTCCTCATCAAGATGAAGCTTTAGGTTCAAAGAATCATCAAAATCGAAGTGTGTGCTAGAAGTAATTAAATTTTAAAGTTTTTTAACCTATTAAACTAAATCCTATACCCGCACAATGCGCAAGGTACATATAAATGGCTTTTGCTATCAGAGATTTAAATATGAGCTTAAATGGATGAGTTTGGAGTTAATTTCTCAAGAAAAAAATATTAAGATAGGCTAAACCTGCATAAATACTGATGTTCTAATATTTATAAAGTGAAGTAAATTAAATTTTATTGATTATAATTTTTTTAAGGGCTATCAACATGTATATAGTTTCGCATAGTCATTAAAAAACAAAAAAAAAATCATATCAAAATTTATTAATAGTTTGATATAAAAAATAATAGTTTTCAGCTAAAATATATTTTTAAGAAAAAAAAAAAGGAACTTGTTAAAAAAATTAATAGTTTGATGTAGAAGAAAATTGACTAAAAAAATGTTAGGAAAAAAAGAGCTAAAAAAATTAATAGTTTGATGTTAAAGAAAATTAACTTAAAAAATGTTCTTCGTAGGAAAAAAAAAAAAGTCGATTAATATAAATTAATAGTTTGATATAACAAAAAAATATGTCAAATATCTTAGAATTTCATTAAATCATATCAAAATCTTAAATTCTAGAATACATCAATCATATCAAATATTCTAAAATTTCATTAAAAATTCTTTTAAGAATGCCATCAAATATCTTAAAGAATCTCATCAGATATTCTAATGAAAATATTGTTGGAACCGCAACTACACCGTATCAAAAGGAAACCAGTTTACCATGGCAGGAGAACAATTGTTCCAGATCACTGATCAAACCAAATCTCATTGGCTAAACC
Source organism: Calamus simplicifolius (assembly GCA_900491605.1). Lineage (NCBI taxonomy): Eukaryota > Viridiplantae > Streptophyta > Magnoliopsida > Arecales > Arecaceae > Calamus > Calamus simplicifolius. The sequence continues at coordinate 644,866 of UESW01004498.1, forward strand.
ATTTCTACCCAACCAATATATATTATATAATATAAGATAAATTTGCACAGTGCAATATATGTCATGCCATATTCCAATGGTTCTGCCATATTCCAATGGTTTCTAACGCAGCAAACTCACACTTTATATAACAACTTATTATCGTGTTGAATAAAATGTTGGGTTCTTATCCCAATATTAGGAAATATTATATTTATTTATTTGTGAAATTTCTTTCTGTAATTATAGGCAAATTGTGTGTAAATAATTATACAAATATAGATACCAGTTAACCAACCACCACCCCCCCCCCCCCCCCCCTCCTTTTCTTTATTTATTAATTTTGTTTTCCTTTAATTAATTCTAATAGAAGTTCTTTCTTGAAATAATTCTCTTTCTTAAAACATCACAAACAATTCTGTAGGTTGAGCATCTTTTTCAAAGAAATATAGAACAGAAATATTTAAATAAGTTTGATTCTTTAACAGATCACTTCCTTCTCTTCAGAATCAATTATCTTTCATTCTATATTATTCACTATTTATTATTAGCTGCCTTTTTAATTAAATCAATAAATCATTGCATCATTTTTTTCTAGAAACCCAATTGAAATTATTGAATTATTTTGATTCCTAATTGACTCATAGGCGACAATATCAACTAATTTCTTTGTGCGCACGTCTGCAGTTAATAAAATATCAAGTTTCTCGATATTCTCAAATATTATACTATTCATTTAGTAATTTTGTGATTATATGAAATCATTTAGATTATGTCATTTTTTATTGTGAGCTATTAGTTAGTTGTTCTTTTTTTGATAATTAAAATCATTAATAGCTATGCACATTGATTGGTTTGGTTTTGAATTGACCACTAAAGTGAATTCTTTTTTATGGGTAAAATATATATTACTATTCTATAATTTAAGAATTATCTAATAGTTTAAAATATTATACTTAACTATTGTGTTTTATCAAATTACAGCTATATGATTTAACATTTTCATTTAACTATTGTGTTTTAAATACTGTCAAATATTTGACAACCAATTAAAAATTTGAACACAGTAAGTAAAACTTGAATAGATAAAAATTAAAAGTAAAATTTTAAATTGCATGAGTAAAATTTAATAGCATTTAAAATATATAATAACTAAAAATAAATAATAAAGCATATCAACATAATTAATAAAATTTTAAATAAATGATAATTAAGTGTATCATTTAAAATTATATATAGATAATTTAATAATCTTAAATCATAAGATAATAATTTATATTTTACTCTCTTTTTTCTCGAAGGAGCTTTTTGTTTTCTTCTTTTAAGAGTTGGAACAAGGGGAAAAAAAGGAAATAAAGAAAGACACTATAAAATTGGGTTTCTTACAATGAAATTAGGGGGGAAAAGAATCCAATATCGAGGACAACTTCTGGGATTCAAAGCATTTTCTTCACCTTGATCACAATTGTCATACCTTCTTTTATGTTTTTTGATAGTTACAAAGCAATTTCTACTTAGGAAAATAATAAATGATAAAAGGAAAGCAGTGCAAAGAAACAATAAATACTAACAATTATTATCAACTTGCAAATGCTTCTAACAAATTCCAATGCAAAATCCTTTGTATTTGGCATAATTGTGCATCTCCTTGAAATCATAGCTCTATATCATACTCAACAAAAGAAACTTCAGATGCTGCGCCACCTTTAAAATTCCTTCTCAGCATATACTTCTCTGCTTCTGGCATCACAAGTTGAAGGGCATCTGTGATGGTAAGCTTGAACGTTCCATAGCTTTACTGAGGGCCTAAATCTCCTTTGCTCAAAAATACCACAATATTTCTGTAAAGTACACATTATTACTCATTGAACATCTCAGCGTAGCATCAAACTTGCAGTTCATAAATATACAGTGGAATGGACCTAAGATCACCTCATTCCAGTACCTATTTACCTCTGATTTCCTAAACACCATATCTCCTCAAAACCTTGCTAAGGGATGGCATTACATTGTATGCCTGATACGATCTTCTCAACTCTATAATGGAGCCCACCTGAAATCATAGATTTTTGAACATCATGATAAATTTTAACTGTCACAAATTTTAGATTTTCATACATGTAACATCATAAAAAATATTATACCTATAGAAGAAGAAATGGATGTGGAACGGGTTATAATGGACGCTGTTAATGGCTCATATTACTTTAAAAATTCATCAATGTTGTAGAATAATATTAAGTTAACGAGCATTACCATACATCAGCAAGAAATATGCAAGCATATTTCATCTGTAACAAAGTAAACATGGCACTACATCTAAAAATTATTAACACTAGAATAATATTTTTCACACTTCTGATAAACAACCTTAAGATTCACAGGCAAGATATATTAATTGCATTGTATATTATACACATCGTTGCACAAATAATCAAAAGGATTAGAAAGTCATAGAATGCACTCACAATGATCAGGACTGATGTTAATCCCACTTCAAATCCCTTGTTAATACGCCGTAAATAATGATCAAGCAAAGTAGACGAAGTAGCTAATATACTTAGTAACAATCCACCTGCAACATGAGAAAGATGTAAAGTTGCTAAGGACAGAGAAGTTTAGTAACTACTTAATATTAGATAACTCCCACTATTGACACCAACACCACTCATGAGATAGATATTGATGGTCATGGGAGATGATACCCCAGAAACGTGTTGAAGCTTGAATTTTTGTTAAATATTCTATTGTTGCCCTTCCAGGCTTTATGTTTGGTATTCTAGCACCCATCTTTGTCATGTAGTCAGCAATCTCCTTGGGTAAGTTTGCCTACAATTGGAGAACTTGGTTAAGAAAAACAGTGAAATTTTACAAGATAATCAAAAAGAGAGCACAAGTGATTAATTTTTCAGTGCATGATGGAAAATATTCTAAGGTGCATTTCTTCAGTTACATGTTGTTAATACTTGACTGGTGTCTCCAAGCCAGGAAATATGTTCCAAAACAAATCTTGGAGATAGCAGGAACTACTATAAGTTAGATTACATTTAACAGAGAGTAGTTCAACAAAAGCTTCATGAGAATGTCAAATTACAATGGGCTAAAGTGAATGTTCATTATTCCACACTAAGTCTACCAAAGGTTTCTGCAGAAATGAATTAGCTTCTTAACAATATGAGCACCACTGCAAGGCTTAATCCAAGATGTAAAACCAATGGATACATTCAACTACAAAATTCTGCAACACATTCACACACGATGATCCATCTTGTCCAGCAGATAGTCTGATGTTTGTGATCAATGATTTGAGGGTCACTGGAGCATCCAATGCAGTAGTTCACTCAGATGAAAGGACAACCATGCGTTCATGATGACTGGTGGTGAAGCAATAGATAAGACCTCATCATGATGATCTTGGGGATGATATTGAATGATGAAAGTGAAATGAATAGATGTAATGATTTCAGTTTCAATTTTTAGACCTGTACTTTTGCTATTCTTCTTTTTTAAGTATTTGGAGTCCTTTATGTCATCTTCCATTTTAAGGAGGTTATGTTGAGTTAGATTATCTTGATCTGATAGTTAAGTGGTCAACAGTGGTTCGTTATGTCACGATATAACATATGGAGACTACAACTGATCCTGGTCTACCTTGGATGTCTGAGGACAATGCCAAATCCAACTTTTTGGATATGAGAACATGCCAACCAAACCTCCACGGAAAAAAAAAAAAAAAAAAAAAAGGAGCAAGGAGAGAAGGCTTCTGGAGTCAGAACAGAAAGGAGAACAAGAGAGAACAAAATAAATAAATAAAAGGAAAAGAAAGAGAAAAAAATGGTGGAAGCGAAAGAAATAAATGAAGAAAAGTTTATGTTGGCTGCTTTATCTAACCAATCTCTTTTTCTCCCTCTTTCCTCTCTTTCTAAAGATTGATTCTGCTATCCATTCATGTCAGAATCTATGATAAAAGTAACTGCCAACGTTAGATCTGAAAAGGGTTCAAATTTAGTTTGGAAGAAGAGAAGCCACTAGTTACAGTTTATCTGAGGGCAAAAAACTGTTACTTTCTTATTCTTCACCTTTTCTTGTTCGCTGCTTTTCTCAGTTGGACAATCAACATACCTTCAGAACCCAGGACAAGTATTTCTATGTCAACATCTGAATATAATTCAAATATACCCCAGAGTTTCAGATCTGAAATAAATTCAGTATCTTAGTCTATCATAAAATCAGCCAGAACATTGGATTGCCAGAATATCATATACAATTAATTTCTTCGTATAGTTTATAGTTGTTGAATTTGAGATTCAAAATAAATGGAATCCATGACCATTGTACAACAGGCAATCTACATCGAGCCAACTAATCATACTGCCAGCAGTGAGTTCCCATGCGTATAGGTTCCACAAGACAAAAGGTCAAAATCATTAGTTGTATCAAACAGCAATATAGTTCAACAAACAAAAATTTATAATTAAGAGTCAAACCAAGTTTAATGGTTTGAAGTATCAATCAAATTATTGACCATGGTAATGGCATGTCAAGAATGCCAAGTTTAAGAATAAATACTTGCAGAGAAGTTGGGAGATGTTTAATAGATATAAAAGTTGTAACCGCTTGCATCGCTGCTTTCTCCAAGTTCTTAAAAATGTAAATGACAACTCACATCCCTAGTTCAAGATGAAAAACTTGCAACAATGGTGATGACTTCATGAGAAGTTTTCCATCAAAAAGGACTTTATGAGAAGTGACTAGTGTACACCAAACCTTGGTTCAAACATTTCTAGGCTTGATCATAAGCATTTTGATATTTTGCAAAAGCAGCCACGCATGTTACCAGATCTGCAGGATCAGCCATTTTTCAAGATTTCACCGGTTATTTTTCAATTTTTGTGACCAAATTACCTCAGATGTTATATGCACAATGCACAGATTCAAAGGAATTTGTGCATATATTATGCAGTGCACATATTTGAACTCATCAATGCACATATTTGAGTTAAGCATGTTTTAACAGATCTTTACATCTAAAATATTACTTTCACACATTTAAAACTATCTAGTGTACATAAATGAACTGATGGACAAACACCATATACTAATTTAAACAAATTGGCACATTATAACCGTAATGCACACATTTAGGCTAACCAGTGCACAGATTTCTTCATATACACAATTTGGATCAGCGTATGTACCTTGATGGTGCACACTTTTTTACTAACCAACGCACATATTCTAGAGTACAACATCAGATTATTGGATGCGCATAATTATGCCAACGGTGTCTGGGGCAATTTGGTCAAAATAAAAAGAAAAAGGGTCAATCCTGCAAATCTAAAAAATGGCTGATCCTGCAAATACAAAAATGTGCATAGCTGCTTTTGCAAAATGCCCTAATCAACTGTTTTTTTATACACCTTAAAACATCAGTGTCTTGAAAACCAACTACAAGGATCTAGGGAGATGAAGAATTTCCCTTTGAGAAGAGACAATGGATGCATTTGTATGATGTTCTGTGGCCATCAAATTTCGAAAAAACCAACCCTGATGTCATATTGATAAAACTATATACAATAAAAAGGTGAATGTTCAGAATAAAAACATTGTAGAAAGCAGGTTATCATACTAAAGTACTACAAAACTAGGAAAGGGAGATACAAAATTGAGGCACATATGAAGGAGCTACAAGCTGTATCACTATCACTTGAGGCATGCAACCACTATGGTTATCCTCCACGCATAACAACTGCAAGACGAACCTTATATTCACATCTATTCTTAAAAGTTTCAGTAGATGGAAGAATACCTTAGAGTAATATGATAAAGATGTGAGAAGGGATTAGAAAAGAAGGATATCATGAGAAATTGATCTTAGATGGGAGTTGCAAAATGGAACAAATAAAGCGAAGACAATGGCTATGCTGCTTCTAGCAGTATTTGCCCTTTTTTCCCCTAAATTAAACATATGGTGAATAAGAATCCACTATATTCATAAAGATCAATGAAATACTACAATAATAATTTCAAGAGAAACCAAATATTTAAAACATGGTTGAACATCAGTAAAAGGAAATTGATTGCAAAAACGCAAAGCATAAAAATTTTCAACAATGCAGCAATTAATTGAGATAAAGAAAAAAGTACTTACAATGTCAATATGTTGAACAGAAATACAAAAAATGCATAAATTGAATAATAGACCCATGGATCTGCGCCGATAGAGTTCTCAGGGTTCAGTATCTCCTTTAAGTTTTCCCAAAATGGCGACCCAAAAATGCTGCTAACAGAAGTAGCATATTAGAAAGATGGAAGTATAGACTGAGACAAAGTTGAAGAAATTTTACCAATGGTGTTGCATATTTTTTCACAAAAATGGACATAACTTGGACAATTAAAGGATAATGGAACTAACCCGGCCATAATACTAGGGAAAGCCAATAGATAGGATGTAGTGAGAACAGGTTGCATTCCAGTAGGGTTAATGTTAAAGGGGATATATGGCTCCACCTCCATGACTGGGGACCCCCCATTTCTAGGAACAGAGAATGAATCACTTTCAATAACTGTGTTATAGTTAAAAAACCGATGAAATATAACAATATATAGGAATGCATGTAGTAGTAGAAGAATGATAGGTGGATCAATATCTTCCAACATGAGTTTAGGATTGCACAATCAATAAGTGAACCAACAAATAGTTTGATGCTGTGAGGCAAAATACATGCTATATACATAAGTTGTTAGTTAACAATAAGGTTGCATAATCACAGACTACTGAGTTGAAATGATTAGGAAAGTTGACTTGTTAACATGTTCTAAGTCATTCAACAAATATGTGGAAAGAAAACAATCAGAAAATAACTAGGCATTATTTACCCACTCAAGAAAATCACATGTTACATCCCTGATAAATGCACAGAAGAAAGTTTTCCACATGCAAACAATTAACTTACATAACTAAGAAGATCAACAACTGCTACTAAAGTCAGCAAATCATCTAATTTGACCAAAATAGAACAAACGAAAAAGAAAAAGAAAAATGCAGCTTCTAGGCTGCCCATCAGGCTTAGTTATGTAAGATAGACGGAAACAGCAGTTGAAGATCAAAGAATGTCTTTCAAACATTAACATGCTTAATTTAAGCATGCATAAGTCAGCATGCAATGCCTGAATCCTGTTTCTAACCACATTTTCTACTGTCATCAAGCCCTATAGTACAAGAACTATTGTGATTTTTATGTGAAGTGATCAAATCTGCAGCAAGCCATATTTGGAAAAATAAAGGGAAAAACCAAAGAAGTTGAACCAAGATGATAAAACAATATGTTGACCCAATTATTGATTTTGATGATTAACAAAACTATTTGAGTATAACATTTGAAGTTACTAATGATTTTGGTTAAGTTTTTCAGTTTATGATTTGATTTATTAATCAAAATCACAAGATAAATCAAGTTCTAGTTCGAATCTAATGTCAAGGTAAGATTGCAGACATTAGAGTCGACACATGGAATCGCAGAGTCGACTCCGAAATCGGCACAGACTTTAGAGTCGACACCTGGACTGTTAGAGCCGACTCCAACAGAAAGACAGAACGATGGTTTTTCTGGACACGACGTAGAGTCGACACCTGGACTGTTAGAGTCGACTCCAGAGGATTTTTGTGTCGACCCCAGAAAAGTCAGAGACGACTCCAGATCGAGCGGATTGGGGATTTTCGATTTAGAGCCGACTACAGAAAAGTTAGAGTCGACTCCAGATTGTCAGAAACGACTCCAAAACTGTCAGAACGTCTCTAAACTTTATTTTTATCCTTTTTAATCCCAACGGCTATTACCCTATTTGGTTCTAATCCTTCTTACACTTGTTTCTAACGGATAGTTTTCAGCTATTTATGGATTAAGAAGGGTCTATAAGAAGGAGTTTTGTTGTATCCGAAAAAATAAGAAGAGGAAGACAAGAAGAGAGGAAAAACAGAGAAATAAGAAAAACAAGAGTGAAATTCATCAAAAAATCAAAGAGAAAAGAGGGAAGATTTGAAAGGAAAGATTATACTGATTTCCCAATAGAAAAGAGAGAGATTCCTAGCTTTCTTAGTTTCATTTTGAAGAAATCTCAAAAGAAGAAGGAAGCCCTAGTTTTCTGATCTTCTGAGCTTCAAGAGCATACTAAAGGAAGATCCACTCAAGAGAAGAGAAGAAGCAAGCCACCAAGATCTGCAAATCAGGCTTTGATTCCTATCTCTTTATCTTTGTTCTATCATTGTATATTTGCTCATTGGAGGAGCTCTTGATTTGTAAAACGTTATTGTTTGCTGGGTCAATCAGGGGATTGATACAGTTGAGGCAGTTAGCCTTGTGCAAGCAGTTGCTTGTGTTGTAAGGTTGTGTGCTGGTGAGCCTTGAAAATCAGCTGGGTTCGTTGTGCACCCGAAAAAACAAGTTTGAGTTATGAGCTTGTAAAACAACTCTGCTGTAATCAAATTGATTATAGTGTGGACCCAAGAGGTACTTGGGAGTGGATGTAGGTGTAGGTACACCGAACCACTATAAAATTCTTGTGTTTGCAGTGATTGTTTCCTTGTCTCTAACTCTCTATCTGTGCATACTCTGTTTTAATTCGTGTACATCTAAGTTTTCACTTCCGTTGGGGGATTGTTTTTAAAAAGAGTTTAATTTTTAAAAAACCCAATTCACCCCCCCCCCCCTCTTAGGTTGTTATCTGGACCAATAATTGGCATCAGAGCTAGTGCTCACTTGATTTGATCTAACGATCAAGAGTCAAAGATCCACATGGCAACTCAAGCAGGTTCATCTTTTTCCGAAGGCCAATCTACAAATAGACCACCCTTGTTTAATAGCTTAAACTATGGTTATTGAAAGGCTAGAATGAAAATTTTCATTCAAGCACTTGACTATGATCTATGGAGCATTATAGTCAATGGACCACACACCCACTGCTAGAATTAATGGCATGGAGATTCCTAAACCGGAAACGGAATGGGATGAACATGATAAAAAATTGGCACAACTTAATGCCAAGGCTATGAATGTTTTGTACTGCTCATTAGATGCAAATGAATTCAATCGTATATCTATTTGCATTTCTGCTAAGGAAATCTGGATAGACTTGAGGTTACCCATGAGGGAACAAATCAAGTCAAGAAATCCAAGATTAACATGCTAGTTCATAAGTATGAATTGTTTAAAATGGATGCATATGAATCTATTTCTGATATGTTTACAAGATTTACTGATATAGTTAATGGTTTAAAAAGTCTTGGTAAATCTTATGATAATTCTGATCTTGTGAGAAAGGTTTTGCGTTCCTTGCCTAGGACTTGGGAAGCTAAAGTGATTGCAATACAAGAGGCAAAGGATCTAAGTACCCTACCCCTGAAATAATTATTGGGATCCTTGATGACTCATGAGCTTCAAGTTAAGCAACATGTTGATGATGAGTCAAAGAAGAAGAGGACTATGGCTCTTAAGATTTCTGAATATATGGAAGAGCCTCATGAATCTGAAGATGAAAGTGATGATGAGGACATGGCACTCATCACAAGGAAGTTTAAAATATTCATGAAGAAGAAGTTTGGAAAGAAAAAGCCCTTTGCTAGAAAAGATGAGGACAAGGGCAAAGAAAAAGAAGTTATCTGTTTTGAATGCAAGACACCGGGTCATTTTAAATCTGAATGCCCACAACTAAAGAAAGGCACCCGGAGATTCAAAAAGAAGGCAATGATGGCCACATTGAGTAATTCGGAAAGCTCAAGTTCCGAAAAGGAAGAGAAGAGTGAAATGGCCAATCTATGCTTCATGGCGGACAATGATGAGGTAAGTCCGAGTTTTCTTGATGACTTTACTTTCGATGAGTTGCATAGTGCTTTTTATGAATTGATGGATGATTTTGCAAAATTAAGTTCAAAGAACAAAGATCTAAAAAATCAAATGCAAAATCTATCTTTAGAAAATGAAAAGCATATTGTAGAAAAAGAACTTTTGATGAAAGAAAATGAAAGCTTGAAAAATAAAATTGATAGACTTAAACCTATAGTTAATAAATTTACTTTGAGCTCTATCAAACTTAATATGATTTGGACAATCAAAAAGCTATTTTGATAAAGCTAGATTAGGATATAATCCACTTAAAAAGCAAAAATCCTTGAAAAATATTTTTGTACATGCTGAAAAATTATCAAATATTACTTGTTTTAAATGTGAAAACAAAGGACATAAATCTTATATGTGTAAAACTCCACATGATAAAAGAAAGATGATTTGGGTTCCCAAAGGAATAATATTTATTGCGTTTAACCATGAAGGACCCAAGAAGGCTTGGGTACCTAAAGTTAAGATATGAATATTTTGCAGGAGTGTCTTGCAGCCATCAAACTGAAAAGAAAGTGGTACCTTGATAGTGGTTGCTCAAGACACATGACGGGTGACAAAGATCAATTCATCATCCTTGAATTGAAAAGAGGTGAAGTAGTTACTTTTGGTGATAATGGTCAAGGTCATATCATGGGTATTGGTAAGATTCAAATTACTCCATCTACTCATATTGATAATGTTTTATATGTTGATGGACTTAAGCATAATTTAATAAGTATTAGCCAACTGTGCGATAAAGGTTTCAAAGTTTCCTTTGAAGCTTCTATTTGCACTGTTACTAATCCATTGATAACAGCATTATTTTTATTGGTAAACGTTATGGCAATGTGTACTTAATTGATTTGAGTAATTTATCTCCAAGTAATCATTGCTTAGTTGCTAATAATGCTAAGATGAATGAGATTGGTTGGCTATGGCACCGTAGATTAGGTCATGCAAGCACACACCTAATTTCTAAACTATTGAAAATGGATCTAGTTAAAGATATTCCTAGCTTAAATTTTGAAAATAATCGAATCTGTGATGCATGTCAATTTGGAAAACAAACAAGAACTTCTTTCAAATCTAAGAATGTTGTTTCAACTACTAGGCCACTAAAGCTACTACACATGGACCTTTTTGGACCTACTAGAACCACAAGTCTAAGAGGAAAGAAATATGGTCTTGTGATAGTAGATGATTACTCTAGATTCACTTGGGTAATGTTTTTGGCTCACAAAGATGAGACTTTCTCAATATTTCTGAAATTCGTTAAGAAAGTCACAAATGAGAAAAATACTACCATAGTGTCTATTAGAAGTGATCATGGAACTGAATTTGAAAATCACTTATTTAAAAAATTCTATTTTGAAAAAGGCATACATCATAATTTTTCAGCATCTAGGACACCACAACAAAATGGAGTTGTACAAAGAAAGAATAGGACTTTAGAAGACATGGCACGTACCATGCTATGTGAAAGCCAACTTCCAAAATATTTTTGGGCGGAAGCTATAAACACAGCATGTTACATCCTAAATAGAGCCCTGATTAGACCTATCCTTAAGAAGACTCCCTATGAACTATGGCATAATAGGAAACCCAATTTAGGTTATTTTCATGCATTTGGTTGTAAATGCTTTATTCATAACAATGGTAAGGATAATCTTGGGAAGTTTGATGCAAAGTCTGATGAAGGTATTTTCCAAGGATATTTTACATCTAGCAAGGCATATAGAGTATTTAATAAGAGACGCTTAGTTGTAGAAGAATCCATTCATATAGTATTTGATGAGTCTTTAGCATCAAGTTCGGGTAAAATTGATGATGAGGAAGATACATCTTTGATTGAAAAAGGTATTGAAAAATTAAATGTATCTTCAAATCAAGAACCTGAAGCTAAGGATGATGACTCACCTAAGGATGATGGTATTGATACTGCTCATAATGATAAAGATCTACCTAGAGATTGAAGATATGCTTATGGTCATCCTAAGGACCTAATTATATGTGATCCATCTCAAGGTGTAAGGACTAGATCATCAATGAGAAATATCAATAATCATCTTGCATTTGTATCTCATATAGAACCCAAAACTATAGAGGAAGCTGAGAAAGATAGTTATTGGATGTTAGCAATGCAGGAAGAGTTAAACCAATTCACTAGGAACCAAGTTTGGACCCTAGTAAACAGACCTAGAGACCACCCTATAATAGGATCTAAATGGGTTTTTAGAAATAAATTGGATGAAAATGGCTTGGTGATTAGAAATAAGGCTAGATTAGTTGCAAAGGGATATAATCAGGAAGAAGGTATAGATTTTGATGAAACCTTTGCATCTGTTGCTAGATTAGAAGCCATTAGGTTATTACTTGCTTTTGCATGCTGCATCAATATCAATTTATTTCAAATGGATGTTAAAAGTGCATTTTTAAATGGTTTTATAAATGAGGAAGTATATGTTGAACAACCTTCTGGTTTTGAAGATCATGAATTTCTAAACCACGTCTTTAAATTACACAAAGCACTTTATGGTTTAAAGCAAGCACCTAGAGCATGGTATGATAGATTAAGTAAATTTTGATTGAAAATGATTTTTCTAAAGAAATGTTGATAAGACTTTGTTTTTAAAAAGAAAAGAAAAGGATTTATTAATTGTTCAAATTTATGTTGATGACATTGTATTTGGTGCTACTAACAATCTCCTTTGTCAAGAATTTGCTAAGTTAATGCAGGAAGAATTCGAGATGAGCATGATGGGAGAACTCAACTTCTTCCTTGGACTTCAAATCAACAAGAGAAAGCGGGGATTTTCATCAACCAAACAAAGTACATAAAGAAAATACTCAAGAAGTTTGGTATGGAATCTGTTAAACCTCTTGGTACGCCAATGAGTCCCTCATGCAAACTGGACAAGGATAAAGAAGGTAAGAAAGTAGATCAGAAGCATTACCGAGGTATGATCGGATCACTTCTTTACTTAACTGCAAGTAGGCCAGATATTATGTTTTCTGTTTGCCTATGTGCAAGATATCAATCTAATCCTAAAGAATCACATTTATTTGCTGTTAAAAGAATCTTTAGATACTTAAATGGAACTAAAAATGTAGGATTATGGTATTCTAGAGACTCAACTTTGAAGTTGATTGCTTATTTTGATTCTGATTATGCTGGTTGTAAATTAGATAGGAAGAGTACAAGTGATGCATGCCAACTTTTAGGAAGTAACTTAATCTTTTGGTTTAGCAAGAAGCAAAATTCGGTTGCATTATCCACTGCTGAGGCAGAGTATGTTGCAGCTGGAAGTTGCTGTGCTCAAATCCTTTGGATTAAGCGACAACTTGAAGATTTTGGTATCACACTTGATAAAATTCCTATTAGATGTGATAACACTAGTGCCATTAATCTAACGAAGAATCCAATCCAACACTCTAGAACTAAACACATAGAAATTAGACATCACTTTATCAGAGAATATGTTTCCAACAATGATGTTTGTCTTGAATATATGAATACTAATGATCAATTAGCTGATATTTTTACCAAACCATTAAGTAAAGAAAGATTTTGTTATCTTAGAGGAGAATTAGGAGTTGTGATCCTTTAGAATGACTTTCTAAAACTCTTAAGGACAACACTATCTAGACTTCATCAATTTCTTGAAAATCCTCTATGTTCAATAAGGAAATTTATCTAGAAATTTGATTCATTGTTTCCCCAAGGGACACTTGTCTAGTGTTTGATGATCAATTTGATCAGTTTCAGATCCTTGAAATTCGAATTTTTCACTAAAACTATTGTAGAGTCGACACCTTCAGCCTATGGAGTCGACACCTTCCTATTTGATGTTCTGTCTGGGCAATTAGAGCCGACACCTGCTTTTGCAGAGCCGACTCTAATTCGAGCGCTGACATATTTTCTGGTTCGGAGCCGACACCTCGCTTTGCGGGAGTCGACTCTAAGCAAACCTAGGTCAAAATATAAGGCGGAGTCGACACCTATACGAAATCCATCTTCTCCAAATCCTCTCTAGTGTCGTTCCAAACTGATTCCAACACCTCTAAACCCTTCAAATCTCTTGATTACTCATTCCATTCAAACCCTATGGCTCCTAAGAGGCGTGCTACTGTTGGTGGACCGGCGGTTCCCACGAGGAGACGCACGATTCGGAGGCAAGCTTCGTCTTCATCATCTGCCACCCGAGAGGCTTCTCCACCTTCTCCATCTTCTCCACGTGTCGACCTATTAGCGAGTAAGGCTATCACAACCGGAAGGAAAGTTGATTTTGATTTCTTTGCTTCGGAGAATTTTGCTATTGGCCGTCTATTAAAGGAAATGGGATGGGAAAAGGCTTGTTCTTTGGATATTCCTACTTACCCTGCCCTCATAAGAGAGTTCTACAATGATTTGAGTAGAGAAGAGGGAGGTTTAGTAAGTTATGTTAGAGGAACAAGAGTTGTAATCACTGCTGAGATCCTTGGAAATTTATTAGAGATGCCCATTGTTGGGCTAAATGAGTGTCAGCATGATGATCGAAGTGGTGCCCTATCTAGGATGTTGGGGAGAGAGGTATCTGAGTTTAAGGAGATTATGGCAAACCAACTGAACTTGGAACTCAGGCTACTTTATAACATCTGCGGGAGGATCTTATTTTCCAAGATAGGCCGATTTGAGTATGTCTCAGAGCGAGACATCTTGCTGATGGATTGCATCATCACTGGGCGGCCAGTAAATTTAGCTAGGATGATGATAGGCTATATGGCAGAGGCAGCTACCAAGAAAAGATCCACATTGTCATATGGTATGATTCTGACTTTGGTATTTAGAAGCCAAGGTATGTTGATCATGGATAATGAGCCACTGAGGAAACTAAGGCATACAGACTACTACAGTGTCTCTACCATTCACCGTATGGGCTTCAGAAAGGTAAATGGTATTTGGATAAAGAGAGGACAGGAAGCCAGAGTTGAGGAGGCCAGAGCAGAGGATATCCCTGACCCATCTGTTGCGGGACTATCTACAGCTGGACCTTCAGAGGCTGGACCCATCTGTTGCGAAAATCGAGCGGATTGGGGATTTTCGATTTAGAGCCGACTCCGAAAAAGTTAGAGTCGACTCCAGATTGTCAGAAACGACTCCAAAACTGTTAGAACGTCTCTAAACTTTATTTTTATCCTTTTTAATCCCAACGGCTATTACCTTATTTGGTTCTAATCCTTCTTACACTTGTTTCTAACGGATAGTTTTCAGCTATTTATGGATTAAGAAGGGTCTATAAGAAGGGGGTTTTGTTGTATCCGAAAAAATAAGTAGAGGAAGACAATAAGAGAAGAAAAACAGATAAATAAGAAAAACAAGAGTGAAATTCATCAGAAAATCAAAAGAAAAAAGAGGGAAGATTCGAAAGGAAAGATTATACTGATTTTCCAATAGAAAAGAGAGAGATTCCTAGCTTTCTTAGTTCCATTTGAAGAAATCTCAAAAGAAGAAGGAAGCCCTAGTTTTCTAATCTTCTGAGCTTCAAGAGCATACTAAAGGAAGATCCACTTAAGAGAAGAGAAGAAGCAAGCCACCAAGATCTGCAAATCAGGCTTTGATTCCTATCTTTTTATCTTTGTTCTATCATTGTATATTTGCTCATTGGAGGAGCTCTTGATTTGTAAAACGTTATTGTTTGCTGGGTCAATCAGGGGATTGATTCAGTTGAGGCGGTTAGCCTTGTGCAAGCAGTTGCTTGTGTTGTAAGGTTGTGTGCTGGTGAGCCTTAAAAACCAGCTGGGTTCGTTGTGCACCCGAGAAAACAACAAGTTCGAGTTGTGAGCTTGTAAAACAACTCTGCTGTAATCAAATTGATTATAGTGTGGACCCAAGAGGTACTTGGGAGTGAATGTAGGTATAGGTACACCGAACCACTATAAAATTCTTGTGTTTGCAGTGATTGTTTCCTTGTCTCTAACTCTCTATCTGTACATACTCTGTTTTAATTCGTGTACATCTAAGTTTTCACTTCCTCTGGGGGATTGTTTTTAAAAAGAGTTTAATTTTTGAAAAACCCAATTCACCCCCCCCCCCTCTCTTGGGTTGCTATCTGGACCAACACAATATAATCAGAAGTTTAATACCAACCGGAAAAGATGTCATCAGATGGTTTCACCACTCATACAAAGCCTTCAACTTCAACCCAAAATACATTATTATGAACTGAATGTCAGACAAGCCCACTGACTGCCTCCAACAATCCTCAGTAGAGCAGGCATGATGAGGAATTATGACTTCAAGAATAAGATAGACAGTGATTCATAGATCACCATATGAAGGCTGGAAATTAAATTTTGAACTTATCTAATATGGTGTCACAACTTATTAAGTTGATTGTTTCCGCATTGACACCAAAAGCTACTAAGAAAAATAAGTAAAGATGCTTTTTGTTGGAATTTTAAGGAAAGGAAAATCAGGAAGCAGAATCTCGTGTAACACATAAGCAAATGCATGAAAGCTAATTTAACTGATCATGTGAGTGCTTGCATGCAGCACATTGTGCAACCAAACCACAGGTTTGCATATTGAAAGTGGTGCACTCAGACAAATGAGGAACAAAGTCAATATCTAATAATGACAAGAAGACAGCAAGGGTGGGGCAAAAATAGATTCTTTGAAGGATATATAATTGAAAGCAGAAGAGTACATATATAGTGAAAATAAATAAGTAAAACCACCTAGATGGAATTAAGCATGTCAAAATATATTCAAAAAATATGCATGAAGAATGCCATTAATATTGAGTTGCATCAGAATGTTATGTCAATCCTTTGACACCAAGCATTTGTTTAGGCCAGAAAAGTAGGCAGATTGAGATGCTCTGAGATCAGTATTGATAATTGTAGTGAGATCATAAATCCAATTAGAATCAGTTAACAGACTCTTGAGAAATTTTTTGTGTAAGAACTAAGAACAGCTCTTAATAAATTAACTACAAAGAGAAATACATACCATGACTTATCTGCTTTCAATTTGATGAGAGGCTTTCCCTGTATTTTGAGAAATAGCTCATTTCTCATCATAAAAGCAAAAACCAGATCACCAAATCCTAACTGAATCTCCCAAGGGATACTTTGATTATCAGTATGGTAAGTCCTAAGAGTGTACATTATTACACAGAAAACCTGGAACTCAAAAGGAAAAGAACCAAACCTAAGACTAAGAGCTTTAATGCTGAGAGAATGCAAAGGTTGGCTGGCAACCAACCCATCAACCATCAACGTGATAGATAGACCCACATTTCTAATCTCTTAATTATATATCTTCAATTCCAATGCATCAAACTGCCTCTTATCATGCTATTTACTGCATTCTTCTCCTATAACTTGCACATTGTCTTGGTTATCTCCAAGGTTGTCAAAATGCCTGGGAAAGGCCAAATGGTGGGCCTCCTATGCAGCCTAGGAAGGTGTCAAAGTGCTTAGGCAGCAGCCTGGGAGACAAAGCCCTTCAAGCTTTTATTTGGCATACCTTTAACCATATGCACAGATAAGCATGAGTATATATCATAAATGCACTCTTTCTCTACTATATATGGCATCACAAAACATATTTTTCATATTTAAAAAGTCCAAAGATCAAAATCACATGGAAAGAATCAACAGCATCACTGCCACTGCAACAGATAACAGGGCGAAAAATACAACCAAGCAGCCAGCACCTAGAAAGAAGCCATTGGAGGAGGGTAGGAAGCAACAATCAATAGGCTGCAGGGCCACAGCCAAAAACCATGAAGAAGGCAAAGAAGGATGCAAGAACATAAGCTAGCAAGCAAAACAAAAGGGGCCAGAAAAGAGAAGAATGGCTAGATGAGTAAAAGGTAGAAGTGCAAGAAAATGAGGAAGAAAAATCAGAGAAGGAGAAAATGAAGATGAAGATTGTCTAAAGAAAAGAAAGGAAAAAAAATTATACACAAAGAAGGCACTAGACCTAACCAAGATAGCAGCCACTACCACTTGTCACTGCAATGGCTAGCCCATTAATATTCATTAATCAGCTCACTAGTTACTACCAAGTTGGTGGTAGCCTCCGCTGCCCTCCCACATGTCCCATACAAAGCTCAAATAGGAAATGAATTATTAAAGTAGGGTTTAGGCCAGGTTAGCTTAGATAAGCAAACCAAATTAAAAATGCCTACAGCCTAGATGTCTAGGTGGCCGCTTTTAACAACATTGGCCATATCTCTTCACTTTATGTTCAATATCAAGCAATATCAGGCCAGAAGTACTGGAATAAAGTTCAACACGAAGCAAAATTGTAATAAGGTTTAGGAGACTCTAAACACAGGCTTAGGGCCTTCTGAGCTGTTGGAAGCAACCATCCGGAACTCCTGATAATAAGGGCCGATGATGAATAGCTCCCATTTCAAGAGCCGAAGGAAGGAGCTAGAGAGGGATTAGAGCAGCCTGTAATCTCCACCATCTTAATTTTCAAGAGTAATAAATTCTCCTTCCAAGATGATTATCTCCTTAAAAAATAGCATATAAGATTGGCAGGCAGCTCTGACCCCTCTCTAACTCCTCCCCTCCAACACCAACCATAACACCCACTTGTTGGATCTTATCACACAATCTCCAGCATCCAAACGGATAGAAAAAAATTGCAGTCCATAAACAGTAGCAAATCCAAATTGAGAGGGAAAAGGCAAGAACACAGCAGTAAATGGTTAAACTCAAGAAGCATCAGACTGAATGCACCTCTCTCAGTAGTGCATGTAGACAACACTTCACATCATTAGAATCTATACATAGAGCATGTTTTAGCTCCAGAGAATCCACATCAGCACAACCTAACATGCATAAAATTACAACACACAGTTACAGGTCTCAGGGAAGACAATTCCATGGGTAAGGACTTGTGATTTTGGCAACTGCACTCACACTGAACGCTTGTATCTGAGCTCATAAAACATAGAAGAAAAGACTCCATCAATGACAGCAAAAGAAACAAGGGCCTCATCATACATATACACAAAATAAGCAAACTAAGCTGGCTTACACTAACGTAGTCAACATAAAATTTTGAAATGGCTGAATGTCTAGGTCGGCAGAGCAAGAGCACAATAAGATAATAATAAATTCTAAAAATTCATTCTACATTCATAATTTTCAAAATCCATGCAAAAGTAGAAGTTCAGCGCAATCGAAGAAGTGTGAAGTTAGATTACCTTGTAGCAGAAGCCAGTTTAAAAGCATAGTACTGCAATTTGATCTTCCTACAGCCTTCAGTAACAAGAACAGCCCACATGGTGACAACTGTGAAAATTCCTAGTACTGCAAGCATGTAGGGCCACCAGCTCACCACATTTCCTGATTCCAAGAGAAGTCCAATTCATTTCAGGAAAAGATACAAAGTGACAGAAATGCCATAAATTATTGCATAGATTTCACATGGTAAAAGTTAACATATTGTTAACCGCTAAAGCCGGTCAAAACATAAAAAGATGAAATCATATCTTCATTTGTTTACACTTTACAGTAGATGAATATGAATTAGCAGATGGCATAAACAGAGACTGACCAAAAGATGCAGAATCAAGACTTATGCATGTCATGCTCTGTTTTCCATTATTTACCTCAAAAAGACAATGGGAACATGTTAAGTTATTCTTATTTTGCTACTAGAACTACTTTGGAGGTATGAATTCAAAAATATATATTTATTTGCAAAAGACTATCCCACGTAACTCATCCCCAAAGACCCACCCTGTCCCTATAATGTCAAATGCAGATTGTCATTGAATGCATCAAACATATGTTTGCATGCATAACTTTTAAAAGTTCCATCCAACGTAACCTAGACATTCCAAATTTTGGCTTTTCTAACAAGTGAGAGATTTGGAAACTTGGGACATTCACGACACTTTGACACTTTGTAACATCATATCATGATGTTATCATCAATTCATTATTATGAGTCTAACTTTGGCATTTCCATGTGAAAGTGATCGAGTCTAGCATAACAATAGCAAGTGCTTTATCAAATTTTGTAAAGTCAAGGGGCACTGCTCTAGCACGTTGTTCACATGCATCCATCAATGCATAGATAAATATATATGTAAGATACATACATGTCCCATGCCAAATTTTAGAATGCTCCTACATCAGATTTTTCTATACAATCAGACATTTGATACCAGGTTTGCATGTTCAAGTAACATTTGTTTCATGGCTTTATCTCAAGAAGATTTAAAAAGATGAAAGCAATATGGATGCAATTTGTTAGTGTTTCTTCCAACAAAAAAATTAAAGGACAGAATAAGTAAAACTCTTTATTTAATTTTCTTTTCCTTTCTTTGAAAACCTCAAAGCCTTAAAAAGGATCAAATTTCATACTATCCTTGGCTATCCTTTTTGGCATGGTCTTGGATCATTACAATTTTCTGATCTTGACTTTGAACCTATTTCTTATTGAAACATTGCTTTTGAGATCTCATAACAAATGATTCCAATAAATTCCTATTTGAACCTTTTAGTGACTATTTGATCCTTTTAGTGACTATTTGATCATGTGTTTCATTTCAAAGACAATTGTTTTCTGCTGGACTTAAGTTCTCCAGTCATGGTAGAGCTTACTAGCTCAGCTTCATAACTAACTTTGTTTATCGTATAATTTTTCAGAGAAATTAGTGAGAGCTCCAATAGTTGTATTTGAAGAAGAATGATTTGATATCTTGAAGTTGACATTTGGATATAATGATCCTTTAAGCGATATCAGTGATGTCTCAGTTTGTACCTTTGAACATATAGAATTGAGTATAATAAGTAATGATTAAGGTTGTGGATTTCTATTTCAGATATCCTGGGTTACAGTATGTCCTTAATTAAACTTTGTCAAATCATGATGGTTTTACTAAGGATGACAACTATTTATCAGATTTCGATCAACTTCTATTGAGGATAATAAGTTTGAATTTTAGTTTTGTTTGATTTCAATGGTCACACTTGTGGTTCAAATAACTTGGAATTTTGGGCATGACATTTGTTTAAAATAAGTATCAAATGAAGACTTAGCATGAAGTGTCTGTGTATCCTAAAGATTGATATTTTATCGATACCATCTATTATGAATCCGCTTAATACATTGATGAGAAACTTTTTTGGTTTCTTACTACATTAAATATTACAGGATCAACAATGGGATCCTCAATTTGGATACCCTTAGTGATTTGCACTACAAGGATTGAAGTTTCAATTTTACAAGGAGAAAATAAACACATAGCATAGATGGTTTGACAAAACTTGGCTATGCCTCCACCAAAATGCATAAAGAAACACCTGCATCAAAATCGACATTATGCATCACGATTTTCAAAGTCAAAGGTGTTCAGAATAAAATTCTAGAAGTTTTGCAACATTGCTATCAATGCATCATGTAACTCTGTCTATGTATAAAGTTTTTATACATAGCTAGTCCCAAGCCCGAACAAAGGAGGGTCGTAGTAAGTGTCAATGGCCGGCATAAAACTATAATCACACCCTATAAATATGAATCTTTGCATTTTATAAAAAATATGACACAGAACCAAACTGCATGGAGAAAAAGGATTTGTGTAACTAACCCTAACTAGTTTGGAATTAAAGATTTGGTGTTGCTGTTGCTACTACTATCTATGCATCGTGTGCTCAATTAACAATTTCTCAATAATAGGATACACAACAAGTTTACATCCATGGTAGGAAAGTTTTCCAACATTGAGTATTGGTCAACATGTGTTGTAAGATATGTGGAAAATGATGGTCGATGTGTGCTATGCATGGGTTATTTCCATTCATTTTGAAACAAGACATAGATATGTCATCATGGCTCTATCTGAAATAAAATCATCCTCTTCACTTGCTTGTTGGCACTCAGATTAAGGTTGTTAAGCTGGTTAGGCAGTCCCTCATTGTTAGCAACCCCAACTGCCTAGGCACTGCCTAGGCTCTTAGGTAGATGCCGTAGTGATTTAGGCAGTCCATCTTTTTAAAAGGACAATCTTTTAAAAGGACAATCTTTTAAAAGGTCATTGATAAGACTACCAACTTATTTTTCTTTCAAATTATACAAAAAAAAGATTCACCATTATAACATAATAGGAATTAAGACTAATTAAAGCAATGGCATCATTTCATTGCATGTTAACATGCCAACTCAAATGGATGAGTGAGAAGTGTTAATAAAATCACATCATTAAATGTTAAATCTGAAAAACAAAATAAAAAATTGGCGAGTCTTAAAAAAGTAAACCTTGTAAGTCATAATTGAAACCCCATATTTTCATTAAAAAAATACAACTAGGAGGAAAATAGAGAAAATGGAAAGCTAACAAAAATGTGGATGAAATGGAATAGAAAGAGGAAGAAGAGGTGACAACAAAGCTCTTCGAAATGAGAAGAAAAGAGGGAAAGAAAAGGAAAAGAGCACGAATGAAAAAATATTAAAAAAATATAGGGGCCTTTGGACTTAAAACAATTGTTGACAACCTCCTGGAGGACTGCTAGGCTCCACGAGAGCCTCTGTTTCATGATGCATAGGCAAATGGGTAGATAATACCTACTAGAGGGCTACTTATCTGCCCTAGCATCAATAGCTAAAAGACGGATTGAGATAGGAGAGATAGGGAAAGGAATAAGCAAATTTAAAGCAAGCCTTAAATTACATTAATTTCATTTCTACTTTAACTAAAATAAGAGGGTGGGTCATGGTGCCATGGTAAGGTTACTCTATTGTAAACTGGGTATCATAGGTTTGAAACACAAAAACAGCTCTCTACATGCAACAGTAAAGTTGCTTACATCTAGCAGTCCATAAATCCTGCAGTGGCAAGAGCTTCACACACTGGAACCCTCTTTTTTAAACTAAAATAGAGTTACTTAATCGCAATAGTACTTGTAGTACCCGGTTCAAACGAACCAGGCTTGGTTCAGATGAACCAAGCTCCAGTCTGTTGGGTTCCCCAGACTGACGCTTCGCTCCAAGTGAAGCGTTTAGTCTTCCGAGAAACCCCCGATCCGAGGCGCTGCACAGGTGATTAAATAGGAAGGAGGACTCCTTCCTTCACGCTGGCGCACTTCATCCATCAGGTAATTCCCTGGTCCAGAGAGAGAGAGAGAGAGCGCGAGAGGCAGAGAAGAAATTGTTGCCGGTCGATCCCTTGGTTCAGGCCCGGCGGCGTGCTCGCCGCCTAGGCCCGCACGCCGCCTCGCCGGGCCTGAGATTTGGGATCGACCGGCAACAATTTCTTCTCTGCCTCTCGCGCTCTCTCTCTCTCTCTCTGGACCAGGGGATTACCTGATGGATGAAGTGCGCCAGCGTGAAGAAAGGAGTCCTCCTCCTTCCTATTTAATCACCTGTGCAGCGCCTCGGATCGGGGGTTTCCCGGAAGACTAAACGCTTCACCTGGAGCGAAGCGTCAGTCTGGGGAACCCAACAGACTGGAGCTTGGTTCATCTGAACCAAGCCTGGTTCATCTGAACCAAGCCTGGTTCGTTTGAACCGGGTACTACATCAACAATTTCTTCTCTGCCTCTCGCGCTCTCTCTCTCTCTCTCTCTCTCTGAACCAGGAGATTACCTGATGGATGAAGTGCGCCAGCGTGAAGGAAGGAGTCCTCCTCCTTCCTATTTAATCACCTGTGCAGCGCCTCGGATCGAGGGTTTCCCGGAAGACTAAACGCTTCACCTGGAGCGAAGCGTCAGTCTGGGGAACCCAACAGACTAGAGCTTGGTTCATCTGAACCAAGCCTGGTTCGTTTGAACTGGGTACTACATCCTCCCCTCCTTATAAAAATTTCGGCCTCGAAATTGGTGTACTATAAATCTCAAAAGTCAACAATCTAAGATAGATAAATTACCTTCAAATAATTATGGATACTTCGATTTCATCTCTTCCTCCAGCTCCCAAGTAGCCTCCCTCTCAGAGTGATTATTCCACTGAACTTTGACATAAGGGATGGTACGCCGCCTCAGAATCTGATCCTTGCGGTCCACGATACGCATAGGATGTTCCTCATATGATAAATTCTTCCTCAACTGAATAGGCTCATAAGCTATAACATGACTGGGGTCTGAAACATACTTTCTCAGCATAGAAACATGGAATACATTGTGAACACCAGATAAAATCGGAGGCAGTGCAAGGCTGTATGCAACCTCCCCAACTCTGCTCAAAATCTCAAAAGGTCCAATATAGCATGGACTAAGCTTTCCTCTAACCCCGAATAAAGCAGCTTCATAGTTCCTTTTCTATTGACTTTGAGTTACATGAAGCTGCTTTAATTAACAATACTTTTCATAGTTCCTCTAACCCCGAGATTTTGAGGGAGGCTCACTACTCTCCCTATACTGTGCATCCTGGTGGTACTAAAATGTATAGAGACTTAAAGGAGAATTTTTGGTAGAAAGGGATGAAGAGGGATATTGCTCAGTTTGTGGCCAAGTGCTTAGTATGTCAGCGGGTGAAGGCCGAGCATCAAAAACCTATGAGACCTCTTCAATCTTTGATGATTCCTCAGTGGAAATGGGAAAAGATTACTATGGATTTTGTGACTGGTCTGCCCAAAACTCCCAGGAGTAATGATGCAGTTTGGGAAAGTCAGCTCATTTTCTACCTTTCAGAGTTGGAGTCTCAAGTGATAGATTAGCTAACATGCATATTGAGCAGATCATGAGACTTCATGGTGTTCCTATCTCTATTGTATCTGACCGGGATACCAGATTTGTATCACAATTTTGGAAGAGTCTTCATAAAGCCTTGGGGACCAAATTGAACTTCAGTACGACTTATCATCCCCAGTCTGACGGGCAGTCAGAGAGGACTATACAGATTCTAGAAGTTTGCTAGTATCTTTAATGGTACAAGGTGCATTTGATCAGGGAGCGTCTTCGTACAGCTCAGAGCAGGCAGTAGAGTTATGCTGACGTCAGAAGGAGAGAGTTAGAATTCCAGGTTGGGGATCATGTTTTCTTAAGGGTATCACCAACCAAGGATGTGATGAGATTCGGGGTTAGAGGAAAGCTTAGTCCACGCTATATTGGACCTTTTGAGATTTTGAGCAGAGTTGGGGAGGTTGCATACAGCCTTGCACTGCCTCCGATTTTATCTGGTGTTCACAATGTATTCCATGTTTCTATGCTGAGGAAGTATGTTTCAGACCCCAGTCATGTTATAGCTTATGAGCCTATTCAGTTGAGGAAGGATTTATCATATGAGGAACATCCTGTGCGTATCGTGGACCGCAAGGATCAGATTCTGAGGGGCGTACCATCCCTTATGTCAAAGTTCAATGAAATAATCACTCTGAGAGGAAGGCTACTTGGGAGCTGGAAGAAGAGATGAAATCGAAGTATCCACAATTATTTGAAGGTAATTTATCTATCTTAGATTGTTGACTTTTGAGATTTATAGTATACCAATTTCGAGGCCGAAATTTTTATAAGGAGGGGAGGATGTAGTACCCGGTTCAAACGAACCAGGCTTGGTTCAGATGAACCAAGCTCCAGTCTGTTGGGTTTCCCAGACTGACGCTTCGCTCCAAGTGAAGCGTTTAGTCTTCCAGGAAACCCCCGATTCGAGGCGCTGCACAGGTGATTAAATAGAAAGGAGGACTCCTTCCTTCACGCTGGCGCACTTCATCCATCAGGTAATCCCCTGGTCCAGAGAGAGAGAGAGCGCAAGAGGCAGAGAAGAAATTATTGCCGGTCGATCCCTTGGTTCAGGCCCGGCGGCGTGCTCGCCGCCTCGCTGGGCCTGAGATTTGGCCGGCGACCCCGCCGGCACCGGGGGAGGTGTCCGGCGGGTGGTGGTGGAGAGAGAGAAGAGAGAGAGGGCCAATCGGCCCTTCTCTCATGCGGTGGCGGAAGCCGCCGGTTGGTTCGGGCCCGACGGCGTGCTCGCCGCCTCGCCGGGCCTGAGCTTCGACCTGTCGCCTCCACCGACGCCGGGCGTGCGTCCGATGGAGGTCCGACCGGCCAAGGTGGCCGGCCGTGCCGCCGGCACAGGGACGTGCCGCGCGGATGTGAGGGAGAAGATGAGAGAAATTGAGGGAGAGAGGGAGTTTGACGGCCGACCGCGGCCGCGGCCGGCTCTGGCCCGGCCACCGGCGTTCGGGCCGCCCTCAATTTGGCCGGCGGCGGCCCTGGCCGCCGGCTAAGTCCCCGTCCCCTGTTCGGTGAAACAGGGGATCGGGTGGGCTGTGATGAACCGGGCCGGCTGGGCCGGCCGGTTCAGGGCCTTTTGGGCCGTGCAGCGAGCTGATTTAGGGCTAGTTTTTGGGCCCCGTAACGGGCCGAGATTAGCAAAATATTTATATGGCTAGAATCTGAGTGAATTTTAGTTTGATGGGGTATTTTTACTTCCCCAATTGGGTGTGTATAGTAGGAGATATTCGAGCCCAAAGTAGGGCCCGTGAACTAGTTTGGGTAGAAATTCTAAGGATCATTTTAATATTCTTTGCTAATAAATTAATTGTGTATAATGATCCTGTAGGTGCTCAGACATCTGACTAGCTGATATATATCTGTTGGATTGCGTATTGAGGTAAGTAAGCCAGTTATCAGTATTTAATAAATAATTTTATTCATTACATGAATATTTAAATTGTGAATTATATTGTGACATAAAGAATTGTAAGTAGATGAATATTATGAACACATGGTTGTTTATGTGCTATGATTTCATATGTGGATGCTATGCATGAGAGATGCAGTTATATATTACATGCAATTGTTCAGCAAGTATAATCCACTGTTTATGCAGTATAGAGATGTTATTGATATGTTGTGCATGTGATGTGAGGTACTGTTATGTGTCGCCGCGGTTCTCCTTTATCATGTCATACCACACACACGTCTAGAGGACGTGTTCTGCTTGTTTATGCCACCTACACGTCTAGAGGATGTGTTCTGCTTGTTTATGCCACCTACACGTCTAGAGGATGTGTTCTGCTTGTTTATGTCATTCACACGTCTAGAGGATGTGTTCTGCTTGGGTTCGAGATGGCATCACGCATCTAGAGGATGTGTTATGAGTTACTATGAGGTGGCATCACACATCTAGAGGATGTGTTCTGCTTGGTTCGAGGTGGCATCACACATATAGAGTATGTGTTCTGGTGGATTATGATATGGCGTGACCCTGGTATCTGGACCCTTTCAGTAGGGGGATGCTTGTTGGTTCACTATTGAGATATTGCAGGGCCGTGGGTCACATTTACAGCTACCATTGAGAGTATAAACAGTGGGTTTACTTACATTGCATGTTTGAGTATTTGTGGAATGTTTAAGCATGCAAATCATTTATGTGCTTATTGATTGCTATGCTATGATTTGACTGTATAACGTAGCTTACTTATTGAGTGTAAGCTCATAAAAATCTTACAACGTTTTTGTCAGAGCCACGAGATTGAAGATGGACTGTTGGGGTGATGGATCTCCTATTAAATAAAACAAGACCCATTATTTTGTTGTAACCCCAGTATTACTTATGTGTAGGGCTTGATGCCCAAACTTTATTATTGTTGTGTGTAAGGGTTTGCAACCCAAAACTTTTAGTATTGAGTGATGTATTTGACCTGATTATATATATAATTGTGTTATGTGTGAAAAATTTGATAACGCCTTGCATGCCCGGCATGCGGCGGGTTGTCACCCTAGCCCGATATTGGGTCTGGGGCGTGACAGCTTACATCAACATATGAATCCACTTTATTTTAAATAGAAGCTCCAACGACCCTATGGTTCCTTCTTCAATCCTGGGGCTCTGAAAAACATTGTGAGATTTATATGAGCTCACACTAAATAAGTAATGTTTGCGTGTAGGGCTTGTAGCCCAAATCTTTAGTTATGGATTGTATTAAAATTATGGACTTGAATGATATATAGGTTGTTGCCTTTCTTGAATTCAGTGTCATGATTCGGAACGCCTTGCATGCCTGGCATGCGGCGGGTTGTCACCCTAGCTCAAAATTTTTGGGTCTGGAGCGTGACAGTACTCAACTCAACTCAACTCATCTAAGCCTTTTCCCAACTAACTTGATCGCAATAGTGAAAATAAAATAAAGAAAGAAAGTACAAAACAAAAGAACGGAGGGTATTCATCTTTTACTGTAAGAGTACTGAGTCAATCACTGCCTAGGCAGTCTACGCTCTTAATCACTTAGGCTGCTCTTTTGACAACCCTGGCTCAGATATACATGCGCCACCATTTTCTGAAATGAAGTGTATACGTTTGTGTGTGTGTGTGTGTGTGTGTGTGTGTGTGATTTCTGTGCACAAATATGCACGCACAACATTGACACTTTATATTTGCACTTCTCATATTGCTGGGAATAAGTATATGTAAATTAAAAGGATTGATAAGAAAGACTATCCAAAACGAACCTGAAAACTGTGACAACATCTTGTACAATGTATCCGTATAGCCAGTCAAAATCCCCGCACAAATTATTAATGAAGAACCATGACCTGTAATACACAGAATTAGAGATGGATAGACAAATGTGAAATCTAAAATAAAATTGTCTAACTGCATTTCACATATTCTAGTATGCCATCAGAGGAAAAACAAAAGACCTTCCTTGATAATCATATCCACACTGTTATCATTATCAAAAGTTTCCTTTTTGCTGAGAATAAAAAGAAGAGTCGGTAAAATACTTAATTCGCTTCAATTAAGAAAAATAAAGGCAAATGGGGCTACAAGTCCAAAAGAAACATGACAGAGAAAACAGATACAGCAGTTAGGTACAAGGTCCTAAATTCAAATGGCCAGGCTTTAAAGCCCAAGAAAAAACTTCTTTTCCAGTTCCAGTCCAGTTCAATCAATAACAAGAAAACTTGGCACTATCCAAATTCCAAAACCAGGCTTCCAAATTGGATATTGATATCACAAGTTAGTAAGGTGAACAAAGTTTATTTAACTTGATATAAATCTTTGTAGCTACAATACATCTAATAAATAAATAGATATTTATATTAGCAGATATGCATGCTTGTATGCATGTACATATGTATGTTGCATTCACAATACATATGCATGCATGCACAATAAGTATCCATGTGTTGTTCCTACAGCTTACAGGTTTAGAAAGCAAACAAGCACAAGGGATTGTACAAGATACAAAATTGGCTTGACAAATAAGACCATCAATCCTACTACTTGGATGTAGCCTAAATCCTGCTACCGTAAAGTACATTCCAGACCATTTAAACTGATAATCAACATCTTTAACTATGATCTACATCCAAAGTACCTAAAACAAGAAATCAAGTATTTGAGGATTTCCATCTTTACACCAAGCAGACACAATGTGCACCATACTAGCACATCTAGGTTGCCAAAATGGATGGTGCCATCTAATTGAAAACTTGCTTCACTAATTATAAGTAGCATATCTTAAACCACACACAAACCGGAGACAAAAAAAAAAAGTTGGCTCAGATAGTTCTCGCCATGAATTTTATTAAACCATGTACCTCGAGAATGAAAGTGTTCATTTTGAAATCCCTTCACAATGGCAAGTAGCATCCAAAATATTTGAATTGTCATATTAAGGTGCAGTAGGTGTTGAGATGCATAATTAATTGTGAGATATTGCTTGGGTATTCACAATCATAGTCGCCCACCATGAATTATACAACATTAGAAATTGGAATAGCATTACTCATTTAAATAGCAGACAATTGCAATAGACGCCTACTGACTATCAAGTATCAACAAGGAGAGGTCATCTAATTTATAAGAAGCTGTATGACACCATAAGCATTTTAAACAAGACACTTTGAACATGACCTGACCCCATTCTTGCAGATAAGACCTACATTTTTTCATGTGAAAGGGGATGCAAGATAACAAAGTAGCCACAGCATATGCGACTTGAATTTATTTAGTGTTAAATAGTGACTATTATAACAGCCATTATAATAATGTCACAATGAAAATAATATGCAATAACAAAAAATATAACAAAGTTACTTCCAAATTACCATCGACTAAACAAAATTATATTTCTTCTAAGTGGTACAAACTTTTTTGGAGGAAATAAAAGCAGTTATTCCTAATTTTCCATTATATAGTGGGAACAAGAAGTTAAAAATAACTACAACTAGTGATAGCTGAACCAACCCAAACTGGCCGATTCGAGGTGAGCCGCACTGGTTGCCTCTATCCGGCCCATCTAAGAATTGGATCAGTTCGGCCTATCATTTCGGTATGCGATTCCTATGTCAAATGAAGGCTGTGGGTTTAAATTCATCAGACGGACACATTTATTAAATATAAAAGCCATCGCTTCATCTCTCCCTACAATTCAAAATCCTAGCCGCCCCTTCGTCTTCCCCCATGATTTGAAACCCTAGCCATCTTTGCTCAGTCATCAGCATCGTCGCTCAATCATCACAACAAAGATACGGATCTTCTCTCCATTATCCCTCTCCTCCCTCAAGGTCCTCTCTTCTTCCGACTTCAAAAGTACATCTCTCTCTCTCCCTCTTTTTATTCCCCAAAGCCGGTGGATCTCTCTCTCTCCCCCCTCCCCCATTCTCTTTCTTTTTTTTCTTTTTCCAACGATGGTGGGAAACCGGTTCCAGGCATCTCCCCCTTTCTCTCCTCCTTCAGGTTTTTTCTTTTTTTCTCTCCTCTCTTTATTTTGCAGCGTCGGTTCCCCGCTATTTGATATGGTATGGCTCAGTACCATAGCGAACCGATCATCGGCCAATACAAGGTGCCAATTCGGTTTGGTAGACCTTAATTACAACCAATGGCCCTAATTTATATACCCATGATTGATATTTATAATATAATGAACCCCCCTCCCAAACTATTATAATGACCACTATAATGTTATAAAATATAACGGAGCCCCTCCCAAACTGTTATGATGACCACTATAATGTTGTAACAGCCATTATTTTAGACTATATGTCATCTCTCTTTCCCAAAAAAAAATTCAATAAATCCATAATAATTTAAAATAGGCCTGGAAGTCCCCCTTTAATTAAACCGATACAATATCTGATTCTTACTCTTGAATGTGTTTGTCCTCTCATTCAGACAAACTAAATTTATTAAAAACCTATGGAGGATCAGAAAGATGTCCAAGAAAATTTCAACACTTTGCTTGACAGAATCTCCTTTTCAGAATATTTAATGATTTTAAAATCACTGCCAACAACCTGGATCCCTCTTTCCAATAAGTTTCTAGATACTCAAACCTTCCAAAAAGCAAGAACAGCACCACAGATAGGAAGATTCCAGCTACTAAGCTTGATATACACTTCAACATCTTTCACTAACTTATTTAACAAAATGACATTCTTTAATTCAAGACTTGGTGAAGTAGATACATTTAAAACTTAGAAACTGGAAGAATAAAAACTTATATCACAATCTTCTTAAGCTTTTAGTGTCTCGCTGTTGTAAACTTAAGTTCGTAAAGACAGCACCAGATACAAACATCATAATTATGTGCACATATTACTATTGCAAAAGACTATATGTTAATGTAGGTTAAATATGTTGGTTAAAGAGAACACATTTTTTTGCACTTCCATCATGATTTAGTTCATCAAAAAATTTTAACATATTATAATAATATTCTTATAATTTAGCCTGAATTCATGCCATGAATTTTGCATAGGGTGAAGAATATCTAAGCATGCAAAAAATATAAAAAGTTTGAGCATTAGAAATTTGCCTGTAAGAAAGCTATTTTAACATTACAGATACAGAAATAAAAAAGACATCTAACATATTATATATATATATATATATATATATATATATGCCACTATTTATCTGAGGATATAGTTTCAAGCTTTTTGTCAACAGGGAAAATACATCAACCCTAGCTGGAAAACAGTGTCCAAGGAGCACATGGGAATGCAAGTGCATACTTTAAAAAATGCCTCAAATTTTAAGCTATGGCATCTCGTTGCCGACGAAATAGGAATCATGATCATTTCTCAACTATAATCTAACTGCTAAAAAATTGAAGACTGCCCAGATAAAATCCAAAGCTACTTAAAATCAACAGAGCTAATAAGAAGGTTCTTAGGTATAAAAGGGTTTCCATAAATTCAGTGATACAGTATGGTACAGAGAAAAGGACAGAGGACATGAACAGTTAAAGAAAAAAGAATCAACAGCACAACTTAATCATAAGCAAGTGAAATATGCAAGTCTACCTACAGCCTTAAGGCATAAGAGTATGAAAATGTTTTACAATCAAGTACCAAATCCAGATTCTGATATTGTATCACAGATCCATGTCATAGACATTGCACCAAAAACCAGCAAGAAGCTTGTCACAACGATGTGTTTGAATCTGAAAAAAGAGAACAACCCATTCATTACAGAACTTCAAATATTCAAAAATATATTTGCTTCCATACAACTGAAGCTTTAATACAACTTACCTGGAAAAATGTGACGGCATTTATTGCATTTGAAAGCATGCACAAATAAGCACAAAAACAGAAAAAAAAATAGCAACTAAAAAAGCAAAAAGATAAAACCCAACAAACATAATCACAGACACAACTGAAGCTCCTAAAAGCCAAATATAACAAGATCTTCATGGGGAAATTCAACCTCCACTCCCCTCTATGACTACATTATGTATATTCTTGTGAAATATAGAAAAAGGATATGTTTCCAATAATATGAACTTCTTGTCAAGTCACTGTATTTACCATTTGTCATTGGAAATTAGTGGTAAATAAGTTGCAATGCCAAAAGATAGCTTGAAGTGTCTTGATCTTCTTTGTTCAGGCTAATCAGGATGAAGAAGAGGACGTCTTATTAGGACAATGGTTGCACCAACAGATGGCAAGCTGAGATAGTGAAAGATACTGACCATTAGTGCTCAGACATCCATTAATTTTTACTTTCTATATCCACTTCGATTTAGTGAAAGATGGGAAGCTATCAACAGATCAAATATCTAAGATAAAATAGTGCGATGCTTCTTTAAGACAGAAATAAGAAGCAAGTGTTCTCACAAACAGCAATTTTATTTGTAAAGTCGGCAACTGGTTAATGACTTACTTATCAACAGAGGAGTGTGAGCAAGTGAAAAACAAGGTGATTTGGTATCAGCAAAAGGAACTGATTAAAGAGGCAGTCCCTTAAAAATGTTAAGATCTGACTAATTGGGGTTGCAATTATTTAATAATATTCCAAGAAGCAAGTAATATTATGGGCGAAGGTAGTGGGATAGTCATCATATATTCAGAAATGATGTCACTCTACGGGCTGCACCAGCAAATTAGAATCAAGCTAAAAATCGAAGGGAAAATGAAATTTATGAGTGACTCTAGTGAATGATTTCCCAGATCTGTATAAAGATTGCCTTCGAGCATAATGGCTTCATTGCTAAGAATTATGAGAGCAAAAGAGTGCATAGAGACACTAGTAAGCATATTTCTTTCTAGATGACATCTTTTGCTTATAAGGTCCTCACATATTGTTGCATAAAACAAAATATAACCATAAACAAGAAGTCTGGAAGCATTTTTTAGGGTCAAATTTATGTTTTCTTCCCAACCATTTGTTATGGTACAAAGTTTATTCCCCAAAACATGTCCTCAAACCTTTCATCATTATCAAAGTAACTGATGTAGTGGAATCATGAAAACGGATTGTTTATTCCCATGCCCCTTGATTGCAAAAAAGTAACATACACAGACCATCCACACATGTCAAAAGAAAAGTTACAAAATAAATTTAAACATCTAAGGTTACAAACTGCATTGGTTATATTCCAACATGCAAACGAATCCGAAGACAGTGAAAACCTTCGGTAATGCAAAACATCTGATCAAAGTTGGCCCATGGTTTTGTAAGCAAGGAAAAACTGACAGCATTGACCAGTACAGCTGATACTGTATACAAGCATCACCATGCACAAGCATGGACTAGTACAGCCAGTACTACCAGTACAAGTGGTCTAAACATCCCAACACCTGTACTGATGCCACTTTCACATCAGACTGGTACAATGCCAACAATAACATCACATTCTGGCAATTTTTAAATCCAGATGCATATCATAATGTGGAAGTAAGAAAGACTTATCATAATATATCACATGAGAATAAAAAAAAAAAATCAAGCATTAGTTGAACTCATCTTACCTGTGGCTAGCAGCATATATGGAATATTGAAGCGAAAAAGAAGAAACAATAATAGCTCCTAGTATGGCAAAGCCCAATGAGGTCCACCATCTGAGAGTCAAATCACAAAAGCTTTCATTCTTCAGCAGTGTCATGTTGGACAAACAAGAATAGTGTCATTTACAAAATAGAAATTAGTCTCACTATATGAGAAGAATGACCACACACACATATAGCCTTTAATCTTCTCATGGCCATCCAAACCTTCTTTCCGTAGCTTTACTAGAGAAGGAACAATGTGGCAAAGAACCTGCACAAGATTAACAAGTTTGAACAGTTAACATCGACAAAAGAAACATGATTAGTACAAAGTTTATTAGCACGAAGCTTATTAGGGGCCCAAGTCACAAATCTAAGAAGCTTGGAGCGACTAGCAGAGCAATCTTACACCAAAGCTATGTTTCTTAAATCTAGAAAGCATCTATTGACATCTTTAAATTAGTAATAGCATATGGAAGTAGTGGGTTTTCAACTAATGGTCAAATAATTGAAAATCCTTTCGGATAATCCTGGTCAGAATTCAAGCTATAATAGCTAACAATGTAAATATATGTACTGGTCTACAATCCTTTATTAATCTCAAAGGATCAAATCAAGGATTTCAGTGCTGGTGTGTACCAAGACATTCTGTGTTCAGCTAGTCCCAACACTAACAGAAGATTGATAATAAGAACCAAACAAACCGCACTATATCATTTGGTATTAGATCATATCGAATCATGTAAATGAATTCTTATTCTTTTATTTCCATATATTATAAGGAACCACCTTACATTTGGGTTTAAAATAAAATTAGTCTAAAATTCAAAATTCATCAAAGTAACAAGGTCCACTTACCAACTCAAGAATAAGATTTTTAGCTAAAAAGGAAAGTTCTATATGTTAGTCTCCAATATTTTACATTAAATATGACAATGAGTAGCATGATACACTTCAAGAAGCATATGTGCTTAAATCTTAGTCCTTAAAAAAATTTCATGCAAAACTTTATGAATAATTATTTCTTGTCATAACAAATTGTCGTTAAAGTAACTATAAAGCATTGTTGGCATTCATATTAGCTTAAATTACACATGCACAGTATTCAACACAGATATAGGCCTCTGTCTTGATTGTATGATAACCATATTAGCACCCAACAAAAACAAGTCACACCAATTGTCAGTTTGGTACATCTCTTGGTACCAGCACTTGGTGAAAGGGGTGTATCAAGTGCTAGTTCCCTATTTTAGCCTCTTAAATAGACTCTTGAAGCCTCTTAAATAGGTATGGCACCAAGGTGCCTCTCCTGTAGATTTAGAACTTCTAAGCATTCTTCCTTCTTCACCTTCCCCATTTTCCTCTCTAACCTCCCTCCCATGACAGAACCAACAAGAGAAGAGAGCCAACAATGTCATGACCAAGAACCTAGATATACCAAGTCCTGATTATGACTTTCAACAGTTATAGTCAATCAATGGCCTGAAGTTAATTAATTGATGTGCAAGCACAAAATGCTTAATTTCAAGATCAAGTCATGTAATCATAACATAATTGGCCATTTGATTGTACAAAGCAAGATAAATCTCATTCAAATTTAAATCTTATAGTTCACAGCTTGAGATCATTCCATCATCTTACAACACAAAATAGTTCATCACAGAGGCAAATAATAAAATCTCTCAATATAGTTCCATTACAAAACTCTTTTTTTGTTAATGCAACCACTTCTATAATTACAAACCTTACCTTAAGATACACAAAATGGATCTGAGTATATAGCTTCGCAAGTATCCAACGTAGTGAACAAATTAAGACTAAATGTAATAGACCAATAAAAGTAACATAGATTGGTTATAATTGAAAATCAAATAATTACCAATATATATTAAAATAAAGTACATTCTTATAAAGCTATTTCAAAACACTTAAACACTGGGGAAACACTTGAATACACGAGGGTATACCTGAAAATACTTAGTACATTTAATTCAATACTGACTAGTCAGTAACCAACTACCATATCCATGGGTCTAAGGTCTATTGATCAATAGGCCCATTAACTAAGGGTTCACTTGGATCAACCATTGCACCCACTAGTAAATGGTTCAATGATGTGCTCTGTATTATATCCATTGAATAGGGTATGTTGAAGACCAACTATCATAATCGTAGGTTAGGGGTTCATTAAAACCAACTGATTATTGTTGGAACCGTAATATTCTCAATCACAAAAAATTATCTTATACGAATCAGGATTTCATCATGGTTTAATTGTAGTTAACTCTTGATCACAAGGAACTTGAATACTATCAAGGTAGGTTAAAAGCAATGTGATCACAGTTTCATGATTTTGATCTTTTCTTATTACCATTTTATGATAATCAGTTTTGAAATTTTTTAGTTCTATGTTTAGAATAGTTGTTTGAAATTTAAACCAATTTGTGGAATGTAAGTTGTCTTAAGAGAATATATATTCATTTATCAAAGAAATTGCTTTGATTAAACAAAACATCATCCACAATATTTGCAATTGTCATATCCTTTTAAAGGTTGAAGTGTGGAATTCATGCTTATGAACTGAGATAAATCCATTTAGTTATTGGACCCTTAACTTGCAATTATAATAGTTTGTTTCAATGAACCCCTAAGAATAAAGTAGTTGTTTTCAATAAAACCTGGCCAACAAGTATAATGGTTGATACATCTATGAACCCTTGACCAGCATGTACAATAACTGGTCCACAGGAATCCTTAGCTAATAGGCTCATGATCAATAAACCCTAGATCAGTCAATGCAATAGTTGACTACTAACTAGCTGTTATTGAATTAATTGTACCAAATATTTTCAAAGTTCCAATATATTCAAGTGTTTTCAAGTGCAACTGGTGTATTCGAGTATTTCCCAGTGATTTAGTCATTTTTGAGCTTCATTAGACAGTGTACTTATCTAGATCAAGGTCCGCC
This sequence comes from Calamus simplicifolius, assembly GCA_900491605.1. NCBI lineage: Eukaryota > Viridiplantae > Streptophyta > Magnoliopsida > Arecales > Arecaceae > Calamus > Calamus simplicifolius. Next base: position 681,859 of record UESW01004498.1, read on the forward strand.
GAACACGTACCAATTAGCATACTAGTCTCGGACTGGTTCAGTAGCATCCAGTAAGCCACAAATCAATATTGTATTCTTTTATTTTTATTTTTCATTACTTTAAAGTTTCCCAAATATAAATCTATAAAAATGTGGGATTTAAATTCATTTATATTCTATTTTCAATTTTTTAGAGTACAATCAACGAATAACTCAATGAAATAGATAGATAAAAAATCGTATATTAAAGAACAGAGATTGTTTACAGAAATTTTTAACAATAACTTTATTTTCTATAATTTTTAATCTAAAAATATATATTTTAATTAAAAAAGTTATAGAATAGTCAAAAAAATTATCTTATCTTTTTCAAAATGTAAATTATCCTTAGATCTACAAATATCAGGTCAAGATAAAAATAAAAATAAATATGCATGGTTTTCTCACTTTTTCTACTTTTGATCCAATTAAGATGAAAAAAGAGGGAGAGGAGCAGAATGGGTGGAGGCATACCTAAATTTATCCTCCGCTGAAATTTGCAGAAATTTAATGAAAATAGAAAGTTAAAAAAGAAAAAAATAACTTTGAGGATGCTTAGAGCTCACAAAAAGTTCTCAGCCGCCCATAACTTTATCTGCGCCCCTCCCCCCACCCCTAGGGCTTGGAACTATTACAAACTGGCCCAAACTATACTAAATCGAGCGATTTGGCTCAGTTCTAAGCGACATAGCATGGTTCGGGACTCATACTGACTCCAACCTACAAATTGGCCTAGTCTAATATGATTTGCCCTAAACCACATAGTTTTAGTCGGTTCTGGAATCCTTGATCGAGATAAATGTTATTACTAATTATTTGAGTTTCAATGATAACCCATTTAGATTACTCTCATCACTCTATTATGTTGGGCTCATTCATTATGTTTAGTCGGTTCTGCAATCCTTGATCAAGATAAATGTTATTACTAATTATTTGAGTTTCAATGATAACCCATTTAGATTACTCTCATCACTCTATTATGTTTGGGCTCATTCATTATGTTTAGATACATGCTAAGCTATATTGTTACCTATTAAACAAATATATTTCAGATAAACTAATCAGCATTGGGTTACAAGCAAGTATTTAAGTGCTTTTAGTGGACATATGGAAGCTACTACCACAAAAGAAACATCCATTTTGTGTAACTTAAGATGAGGTTTGTAATTATAGAAGTGGTTGTATTATAGAGTAAAAGGAGAGTTTTGCGATGTACTTTACAAAGAGACATAAAATTTGCCCCTAAAACTAATTATTTTGTGTTATAAGATGATGAATGGAATGAAGGCTGCTATGATATGAGTTTCTGAACTATAAGATCTAAATTTGTATGAGATTTAGCTTGCTCTGTATGATCAAATAAATAATGACTTAATGATCACATGATTTGAGGTCGAAATTGAGAATTATGTGCTTTTGTATCAATTAACTGAATTGAATTCAGGATACTAATTGACCATAACAGTTGTCATATTGTCATGACAAAAACTCTCTTTTTCTGTGTGAGCCCCAATTATTCCATCTGAAACCATGCAACCCAGCTAACAAACCAGCTGATCCTAACTATACCAACCAAGACATCCCAATTCATAAGCATACTAGGTCTCAAGAGCATCCTAGGTGTCATCCTCTCAGTGGAACAATACAAAACTGGGCAAAATTGTTAAGATTGGGATCGAAACATTAATTGTAAAGGGAGGTTGGCTTGGATTGGATCATGAATCGTAAGATTTTACTCAAATTCCTTTAAAAAATAATGAAAACATTTAAAAATCAAAAACATAAGTAAAAAAGAAAGAAATAAGAAGAAAAAAAATGATTACCAGTAAGAAACATGGCGTTTGATATCATTTAATACTATTAGCACGTAGAAGAAAAAGATAGGGTCGAGGTTCATTAAATGAGAAAATAATGTTAAGAGTAGATGACGGAGAATAATAGTGAAACAAAACAATTAAAAAGGAAAAGGGAATAAGGGGCCTGCAACAATTTCTTTGATTGATCTTCCTCCCAAAAATCCTAGTCCAATCAACTCTTTGTAGCTGGATATCGATCTTCTCATAATAGATTCCTTCAAACTCTTTTCATCACTTTTCAAGGACTCAAACAGACTAAACAAAGAACCAAGCAATTTTCTAATATTGGCTGAACAGATGTGAATTAGAATTCTTCAAATTAGGAAACTAGACACATGGATTATTATTTTGGCAAACCAGCTGGTCATTTATTTATACCCTAGTTTGAATCCAAACAGAATTTTTTAAAAGGAAGATAAATCAATATAATTCAATTTGAATTCAAATAAAAATCTTTAAAAGGGAAATATACCATGAATTTTAGGCATCTGAAACTTCTCCAATAGCGCCCATTATCAGCAAAATAAAATCACCTTCCCTTTTCACCGAAAACAGGGATGCACTTCACTGTTTCATGCATGAGACATAGACAACAACCTGTTTTCATGTACAGACAGGACCCTGACCCTACTTTACTTGGATTTAATGATCCTGTGGATCAGACAATCCATGTTGTGGATCACACAATCCAAAATGGGATCATCTATCTTTCCTGATCTCAGTCCTATGATCCGACCCAGATTGATTTCCTATTTTTTGATCCAAATTGTACAATCCAGATAGAGGATCACACAATCTTAAAAACACAAGTACCAGAGGGCATATCAGTATCATCAGGATGGGAATACTTCTGTGATACCTAATGTAAATTTCTTATAAAAAAAAGGTGTTATGCCTACACCAAGTTGGCCCATGACAAAGTTTCAACATGACACCCTACTTGGTCCCCAAATTATGAGTACACCTAAAATAGAATCTACTTTTTCAGGTTTATTCAGATTTATTCAGCCAAATAAGCTTTTTTTCCTCTTGAATAAAGCCCCCATAATTATTTATCCACAAATAAGTACCCCATAAAATTTTTCAATTTTAAAGAAATTGAAAAGCATTTTTTTGGTACTTATTTAGTTTTAACCAGCCTGTCTTCCTCTCCCTATTGCCTACCATCACTTTGTGGATCTGTGCAAGGCACGGAATTCTTCATGTGCACCTCTAAGTGGTGGATTAATTCCCCCCTATTATCTTTTTTCTTCCTTATGATTCCTTCTCCTGCTCCACCACAATTCTATTAATTATCATGTTACTCTTTGATCCCTTTTGCTCCTCCCCCCAGTTCTTATGAGATCATATCATCCTTTCTCATTATTCCATCCATGATCTCATTGATCTGTTCTATACCCATCTAGTCTAGATTGCACTTCCTGATATCAGTGTTGTTTGCTAGTTATACATTATCATATGCAGAATTTATGATTTATCATATGTTTTAAGACCATGTTGTTAGACCTCTAATGCATGAATATCTAGACATGTCACCATAGGCAAAGTTGCAGTCTGACTTAATATTCTCTCTAGGTGAACTTTGGAGACCTGATCATCTGAATATTAGAAAGCTAATTTTCTAGGCACCCAAGTTCTCCAACAATAAATAGAAAAGAGCCTACAAACTCCAAACACATCACTTTTTCATGACCTTCATAACATGTTCTGCAATTTTATAGCACCAGTTGCTCTTATATGTTATTGATAATGTTGAAAAGCTTAACCTTGACGTGTACAAAATCCATAGCCAATGTACAACTCACAGGAAACAAAGAAACTAGAAAAATAAGAGTTAGTGATTAGAAACCCCAGCTTTAGATAAAGTGAGGATAACATCAAGGACGGGTGCCTGCCTTTTGAGCCATAAAAGTTTCTTATCTATCAATGTCAAAACTTCAATCTAGCTTACAAAATCTTTCATAAGACAGTAAGAGGCCAAGGCATTTGAGGTTAACCCTTTTAGCAATATATCAAAGCTAGCAAATCATAAGACATTCTAAGTGTTCATTAAAATCAAAATGAAGTTGATTTCATGGAAAATAATAACGGGAGCAGCAAATTTCTGAATTTGTCCTAGAATGAATGAACATTTTCCCTCCTTGCTAAAAATAATTAGGGTATCATCAAAGCACAATAACATCATCTTCAATTTGAGAATAAATGAAAAACAGCAAAAAGGGTGGCACCACAAACCTGCATAAGTATCGATGCTGCAATTTGAGGGCCAATTCCAAGCTGGAAAAGGGATAGCTTCACCTCAGATGTTAAATCACCAAGGTCATCTGTGCAAGGTGGAGCACGATAACTAAGTATTGTTCATTCACAGACCAATAGTTTTAAATAACCAAGAAGTCACATCAATCAGGATAGGGAGGCCAGGACAAAGGCTCAACAAGCCACCCCTTGCACTTTTGTATCTAAGGATCAGATGCATCATGTGAAACATGCTATAAGTATCTAAAAGAATAGTCAAAGTTGGTCCTCATTATTTCTCAAAAGTTAGAATGATCTCTTGTTGACAGTCAAGGATGTTGATAAGCATGTCATTTAAATATGGTAGTTTATTAAGTGGCTAGATATCAATTTGTGGATTCCAAGATGTTCTATTTATTTATAACCATACAGTTATTTCAGCTCAACATATGCCACTTGTTCAGGTAATTTTGGCATTTTAGTCATTTTACACTTAATTCACTGGTTGTCTCTTCAATGGAGCCCTAGGTTTAAGAACAGCTAAATAACAGTTCAGAAATCTCTTTGCCTGGGTTCTAGAGCTAACTAGCAAGGAAAAGAAAGTTTTTAGTGGCTGTCTAGAAAATTGGGTGCAAAATCTACTGATTTATTGGGTGCAAAATCTACTGATTTTTATGCAGAAATGAATAAAATATGGCCAATTAATGGTCTAATCCCACGGATGCATTAGAAACCTCAAAAAAAAAAAGTAAATTTCATGAACCAAATTGATGAAAACAGCAGTAAGACATTCCACAGGCAATCATGCAAGTTTTCTCTATATAAAATAAAAGATGAAAAGTAAGGCAGGAAGAAAATTTAGAGAAAGAGAGGAGATAAGAACAGAAAAGGCAAAAGATTAACCTAAAGAAGAAAAGAAGCCTTGGTTCTTCCATTCTTCAGAAAGTAAATTCCAACCCAATAAAAGACCCTTCTATTAGGAAAACTTACAACAATTTATTTTCCCTAAGACTGCCCAATGTGTGTTTCTCAAAGAAGGAAGAGAGCTCATGCAGTTTGGACACACAGACACCTAGAAAGGAGAAAAGGGTGTGGCACCCACCTAATCCCTTCCTGTTCTTTGCTAGATGCTCCATGGATCAAGTGATGCCAGGAGGGCAAACCAAGGTAGCACTAGCAGTTAGGTTTTGCCACCACATGAACTAATATAGTCATCTAAAGAACGTTGGCAGTTTAAATCCCAGTTATACATTAAATAAACACCCCCTAACTAAAATAAAGGGCAAACTAAAATTAGCTGGCAAAGGATTCAATTTCAGCAAATAAAGGAATTTAAATTCAAATCTGACAATCAATCTCCCTATATTCGGTATCCAATGCTGAATATGTCACTCCCATATGCTTTGCCACATAGTTAATAAAGAACACATGCCACATTGACAAAAGAATGTCCTTGCAGTAACTTCATTCTCCCTCTTCTTTCTAGCAAGCCAATACACTCTTCTCTTCTCCCTTTTTATTCTCTCTTTTTATTCCTCCTTCCTCTTCTCTCCATTTTTTCTCTTTTCTCTTAAATTTTGGCATTGTTGCATGGTAGCACAGAAAGCTTATGGCCTATTAGTCTCCTTTCTCCTTGATTTTTCTAAGATTATTGTGAAAGGAAAATCCTTTATATGTATAAAGAAGCAAACTTTATCTTCCACCCTATGCTATCTTCTCAATTTGTAGATTTATGGGATTCTTATGCATAGAGCATGTGTTGCTTTTGCATTTCAAAAAATCATCCTCAAACAAAAAAAAAAAACACTTCTATAAAGGTTCTCAAATAAAAGTAGTCTTTGATATATATGGAATTTGGTTATCACATACTATAAACCTATTCCTTATGGATAGACTATCCATATTTGAAAAAAAATGATCAATGTCACAAAAGAAGAAGCTAGAAATTTGTATTTCTAGCTTATCCTAAAAGTATTTCTTTGACTTCTACTTATTCTATGAGTAGTTTTCAATTGTATTATTAAATGTACTTCTATGAGTGCTTTTCAATTATATTACTAAAACATTTAATTTTTTAAGCATGACAAATTTGCCTATGGTGGTTGTTGGTTATAACCTAGAGGGCAGGTCATGGCGCAACAGCAAGTTGCTCCATTGGGACCTGGACATCATGAATTCAAAACAGAGAATAGCCTCTCCACATGTGGGCTTAAGGCAGCATATGTTTGACCCTCCCCGAATCCCACACTGGCAAGAGCAACATACATAAGAATACCCTTTTTCCAGTTGTTGGTTATAAGTTATAAACTATTTCTTCAATTGAAGCATATGCTTCTATGAAAGGAGATTTGCATGATTTGATTGTAGCTGCATCACAAAGGTTCTTATTAAAGAATGATCATCTGTTGAAAACAAAGTTCTACTATCTGAAGCACATTTGGAGTCTCTTTTCAATTTCAAAGCAGCAATAGTTGTGTTTGCCATTTGAAAATGCAGAAATTATCATATATTCTGCACAGAATTGCAGTAGTCAGCATGATCCATGACTTCCTTGACTTGTGCTGGTTCTTTTGCTATTTGTTAGTTATGACACTGACTGTACTAGCTCTTGGTAGACTATTATACCTCAATGGTGTCTCCTTTTTCTGCATGGCTCTTGTAGTTATGTCTCCCACGGCAAGGAAACAAGGTAGGTATTGCAATCAAGCTTGGTGAAGTCAAGATTTTCTTAATTTTATAGCATAAAAATGTTTGCATTTTTTTCCTCAAGGACAAACACAAATAATGGCATTATCTTTGATTCACATATTTCCACACATAAAAAGTCTAAAACCATCCATTTCCACTTGCTCCTTGGTTCTATATATTTTTTACTTTTAGTTTATATATTTCTTACTTTTTAGTTTCCTTTTGGCAGCTGTAGACTCTAGCCAAAGACAACCAAGAAAGCTATGATTCTTCATATTTAAACCCATCATACATAAGCATGTATTTTTGTCTTAACGCCACTTCATCAAGGCAGAGAGCTCTATGTATTTTTCTAGCAGCCTACATTTCCTCAAGTACAATAATCATATTAACTAGAGTATATTATTCTCATACTTCCTTTTTTGCCCTAGCTCCATGATTTACTGAAAAAGCCCCACACTGCACAGACATTTGTGTTCAATAAGAGAATTTTCTTAACAAGCGATCCTAGTAGAATTTGAAAGAATGGGTAAAGCAATACTGTCATGTGTGTGTGTGTGTGTGTGTGTGTGTGTATATATATATATATATATATATATATATATATATATCTTATACTGGTCTGAAGCCCTATTGAATTGTTAGATTTGAGCAATATAACAATAACACAATCATAATGAAAGGTGAACCAATCTTCTCATCTCACTCTTTATTGAAAAGAAGAAGAGAATAACAAGAACAAGAACAAGAAAGATGTTCATGCAAACACTAAGTTGTTCATTCATTCAATGAGAAATCTGTTGTTTATTTGTAGAGATAGTTGATATGAAACAACTCCAAAGCAAACTTTGGTCATGACAGTCATTGGACACTAAATTAGTCCCGAATAGAGCAGAGTGGAGGATGCAGATTGATGAAGCCGACCCCATGTAGTTGGTAAAAGGCTTAGATAAGTTGAGTTGGGTTGAGTTGTACAGTCATTGGACACTAAATTATAGAATTTAGAACACATGCCTCCAACTTTGAAATAATGACTGGTGCAAAAAAAAAAAAAGAAGAAGAAGAAGAAGAACTAGTAGTAGTAGTAGTAGTAGTAGTAGAATTATAATGCACTGCCACAACCAGAACATTTTTTTTATTTATATGACAGAAAACTCTTAAAAGAAAGGTACAGAAAAGATGAAACTAATTAAATACATTAAGAACTTAATGCAAAGAAAAGGACAAACCTGCCGAGCCAGATGGAAAGTTAAGGTAATTTTCTGGTATCATCCTGCGATCAAAACCCGGCAGTGGAATGAAGTAGCCAATGCGACTAATCAGAATCAGCACAGCCGTCACAAAGAGCCTCCGTCGGATCTCACTCTTGAAAAAGGACTCAGCAGCATCGTCGACCATGGAACTCAAACGAGTCAAATTCAATAACCTATTTTTAAACCTCTTAGGCCTGGCTGCAGAGGCATCAGGCTGTTCGGTTCCTCCACCCACTCTCGCTAAAAGAGGCTCAAGCTGTGAGGTCTGGACTTGCACTGCATCACTGGTCAAATAACTAGCCCTGGACTCATCCACACAATGAATATAGAATCTAAAGCCAAAGTTTGATGACAAGCGCTGGGGAAACGGCACCGAATTCCTCCGGAGCGACAGCAATGGAGTGGTGGGCAGCGAAACTTGTGCCTTGTTATAAAAGACTCGACTTGCTGACATACGGCTTTTAGCGCATCCTCCTGTTTAATCATAAAGAAGGAATTAAAGAGAAGAATGTGAAGAGAAAATATGATTACGAGAAAGAGAGGAAAACCTCACCACGACATCGAGCTGGAAACTTTGAGAGGGGAAATTGGAGTGGGCTTGACGTTACTGTTTCCATGGGGAGCATAAGGAAAGAAGGCAGCTGGAATCTGATTGCTGGTGGGGTTATCAGAATGGAAGAATCAAATTAATATTAATATATATATGTATAGAAATGGTATTAAAAAAAAAAAAAACAAAGTTGAAGCATTTTTCTAACAATTTAGCACTCTCTATTATCACATGGCATTACAATAATGCATGGCATTCTAACCTCACAATATTAGTCTCAACTATGCAAATAAAGAAATGGGAATCAGAGAGAGATTGAGAGAGAAAGAGAAAGTGAAGGAGAGGGTGCTGCCGAGCGGGCTGAGAGCAAAGAGGAAGAGCGTACCTAAAGGACAGAGAGGGAGAGGGTGCTGCTCTCAACCTACAGCCAGGATCCAGTGGTCGACGAGGCTGAAAATATTGGGAGGGAGGAGGGGGAGAGGAACAAGTGGTTGCCGCCGCCGGCCGCCGCCCGTCTCTGGGGCTGAGAACAGAGAGGGAGAGAGGAAACGCGGGACTGAAAGAGAAAGAGATGTTGTAAAACCTGGTGCCGCTGTGCCGCCGCTCACCGGGCGCGTCCTCCGTCCGCGCCGTGGAGGATGAAGGAGCGTCGCGATGCCGTGGGAATGGGAGATGGGAAAGCGCTCACCGGCCCGAACGTTCGATATTATGCATCGAAAACCATCGGTTACTTGATAAAAACACCGACCGTTTGGTTTAAGGCTGAAACGGTTCGAGCGAATTTCATGAGACTTTGGAAGTTTGGATGCATCCAGACCGATAAGATACTGTTAAACCGGTTCATTGGCCGGCCCTGGCCGGTTTTTAAATTCTTGGACCTAAACCGGATCTGTTACAGAACTGAATTTGGGTTGGACGAGTTTTAAACCAGGCCCCCACCCAAACGTTGAAGTACCAGGCCCAGCCTGGATCAGTGCCCAACGCTAGCCATCAGGCCCAGCTCGAACCTAGGCGCTACTCAGCATTGCGATCGGTAGAAGAGCTTTCATTAAAAACTCTTTACCATTTGAAAACTATACTTTTAAAATATTATAAAACTTTATTTTATATTCGATAACCAAACTGAGAAACCACTTTTATAATAAAAACAAATTTCACAGCACATTCAACAATTTACTTGTGTTCCGCCATTCATTGTCTGGGTGCCCGCAGTCTCATTATTGAGGGAATTCTATTACAGTTATCCGCTGGCTCTGTCAAAGACCTTTTGCTTTCCATCCCCTTGATATGCGGCAATCGAGCTATTCTACAGAGAGTTCACACCGCCTAGATTCACCATATTTATCGTGAAACCAACTCAACGGCTGATTGGATTACCGTCAGAGTGGTTGACCACTCAGGTTTTTGGTATTGGAAGCAGGACGACCCTTGCCCCTTGTCCTTACCCAAATTTTGTATTCTGATATTTTGGGTCCGACTCATCCTGAATTGGTGTGATCACCCATCTGTACCAAAAAAAAAAACCATCTACTTGTCTGTTCTATAAAAATTTATTATAATAAAATCTAATAATTCATAAATTATCATAATAATTTTATGATGTAATAATATTATAATGTAATGATTATAACATAATAATATTATATTATCATATTATGGTTATTGTAATATAATAATGATAACTAATAATATAGCATTCTAATAATACTATATTTATTGTAACAATGTGATAATATTTTTTACTATATTAATACTATTATATTATTATAGTTATTTATCACAATGATAAATTATATTACAGTAATAATATAATAATAATGGCTATTATAATATGATAATGATAATAAAATTATATTAATAGTACTATAATATTAGTATAAAATGATATAGTTATTATTAGGTATAATTGTATTATATAATTAATATAACAATATCATGACAAAGTTATATTATTGTTATGATCTAATAATATTTTTTATTAAGATGAACTCGATTATACTCGTATATAATTAAGCTTAAATTTGATCATCTTTTTAACCATTAGAGTCATACTTAATCAAAGCAAAAAAAATCATTCATTAACCACCATTATGTGCTTTAAACAAAATATGAAGAAGCAAATATAAACTTATCAAAAGTAATTAGAGACATGATAGAAAATAAATACTAATTGTTAGACCAAAAATATGGTATTTTGAGTGCTCGAGGCAGGGAATGGATATATAGTGCGCAAGTATTGACCGCATATCGCGTTTGTCTCATCTTTATTAATGTATTATACTTCTTTGTTAAAAAATAAAAACAAAGGTCATATTCTTTTTTTCTAAAGAATAAGGATATATAACAATATTTCTATTCTTTGATGGAGAGGACGAAAAGGATAAAGCATGAAAGATTGTATGAAGTTTCAATAGTAAAATTTAGATAACCGAACTTAAGCTTTAAAATTCATGCACTGAGCGACTAAGGTTTCATGCTTCTGTGGTGCTTTTAATTCGTGCGACGGAAGAGTTTGCTGTGGATCTCCGGCGATGGTTGGTGTCGGAACCCCGGGCTCCAGCCGGACGAAAGGCACTTCATCAAATTCAACTCCTATGACTGCGGATGGGGGATCGGGTGAAGGAAGATCTGGAGTTCGGTCCTCTGCTCGCCGTTTCGATTGGGTTTCGTCTTCACCGGCTCTGGCAGTGGTTGCGGCGCTGGAGAGGCGGTTCCCAGAGGTCCTTCAGGTTCCTTCTCAGGCACTGGCTGAGGAATCAGAGGAGTGGGGGATCAATGCAGTTATTGCCTGGAGTCTAACGAGATGGGTTCCGCTGGAAGCTATTGTCAGGGAGCTTCGTAGAGCTAGTGCGGCTGGCGGAATCGAAGCTGTGTGTTTGGCTCATCGCCATTTCATGTTCAGATTCTTTGATCCTGATGCCAAGGCTTTAGCGTTGGGCAGGGCTTGGGTTGTCAATGGGCAGCTTATTGCCATGGAGAACTAGCGATCGGAGTTCATCCCTTCCGAAGACTCCCTCTCTTCTGTGCTTATGTGGATTCGTCTGCCGTCCCTCCCCATTGAGTTCTGGCCGGAGCCAATCATCAGTTCCATCTTCTCGGTTGCTGGTGTCTTTGTCTGCCTTGATGCAGCGACGAGGGAGAGGAAGAGAGGAGGGTTTGCTAGAGGCTGTGTCAGAGTCGATTTGAGGAATCCTCTGCGGCCAGGGGTGCAGGTGCATGGTATCAGCAATCCCTTCAGGAAACCCTTCATCTACGAGCATTTGGAAGGAATTTGCAGCTCCTGTGGATCACTGCATCAGGGGGGTGGCTGTTCAACGACTGGTTTTTCAGACCAGATCTATCCCTACTGACTGGAACAGGACTCTTATTACCCTGGTGCCGAAACGGACTGATGCTTCGTTGCTGCACCATTTTCGGCCTATCAGCCTCTGTACTACCCTATATAAGATCCGTGCTCGGCTATTGGTCTCCAGGTTGAGGAGGGTGGTCTCCTGCCTTATTTCTCTTGAGCAAGGGGCTTTCCTCAAAGGACGGTGTATTACCGATAATGTTCTGCTTGCTCAAGAGGTTATGCATGATATTCTCAGAGCCCCTGCTCGCCAGTATCTGATGGCTGTTAAGCTGGACATGGAGATGGCTTATGATAGAGTCAAATGGGATTTCTTGTTCTACTCACTTCAGGAATTTGGGTTTGATGAGCTGTTTGTTGCCTGGATCATGGCCTGTGTTCATCGGCCCTTCTTCTCCATCATTGTTAATGGTGGTCGGTCGGACTACTTCCAGTCTGAAGTAGGTCTTAGACAGGGATGCCCGCTATCGCCTTTCTTATTTATCCTCAGCACTGATGCTTTATCTAGGGCTCTTCATCAGGCTCAGCAGACTTCTTTTTAGCTCCTTATAGTGCTGGCCCCCAAGGGCCTGTATTATCTCATCTTTTATTTGCTGATGACTGTATGTTATTGGGGAGGGCTACTACTATTAATGCTACTGCTTTTGCTTCAGTGCTCCAGTCTTACTGTAGGGCCTCTGGTCAGAAGGTTAATACAGATAAATCCATGATCAGTTTCAGTCCGAGGACCAATTCTTCTACGAGGGATTCTATTATACACATAATGAGTATAGTAGCTCAGGCTGATCACTTATCTTATTTAGGTGTTCCTATAACGGGGAGGCGGCCACAGATCTCTGACTTTTGTATCTTGGAGCACCGTGTTCATGATAGATTGGATGGGTGGCAAGTCACTGGGTTATCTATGATGGCTAGGCTTACTCTTATCCGATCAGTGCTTACTGCTCTCCCTCTCTACATCCTTTCTAACGCAGCCATTCCGGTGACATGCTTGAGGAGGATGGAGAGGTGGTTTAGAGATTTCCTCTGGGGCTCTAGGCAGGACAGACATGGGCTCCACTTGGTGGCTTGGGATTATGTGTGTATGCCGATCTCGGAGGGGGGGCTTGGGATACAGTCCCTTATAGCGAGAAGGGAGACGTTGATTGCTAGGCACGCTACGAGATTCTTGCTAGATCCTGAGTGTCTATGGAGTTTGTTTATGCGTGCTAAATATGGTGACTGGACCACCCACACTCCATCTCAGTCTGTCCGTGGCTACTCTTTTTTCTGAAAGGAGGTTTGTCATCATGCGTCTGCTGTGCTTCCACATACTTCTTGGATGATCGGTGATGGAGCGTCAGTTGATGTCCTTCGGGATACGTGGTTGGCTGATGTTCATTTGGCTCGATGGCCCACTTTTGTCAGTGTTGACATCCCCAGTGGTTTGAGAGTATGTGACCTTATTGTTCAGGATCATAGGGCCTGGCATTCTTCTCTTATAACCACTCTGTTTGGTGATGATCTGCATCGGCGCATTCTCTCCATTCCCCTCCTTTTGGATCACATTTCGAACACTAGACTGTGGAGGCGATCCTGTTTTACTTGTGCTCCGATCAGGGATCTCATGGTGGACTTCAAGCCGCATGCCATCCGGACTTTGGATGCGTCTTGGATTTGGAGGCTCCCCATCCACCCGCGAGTTAGGCTATTTATTTGGAAGGTGGCTTGGGCATGCCTTCCTACTTGCTCCTTCCTCTCTAGGAGGGGCATGGAGAGCCAGCCTACTTGCCCGTTATGTGGTGCTGAGGAGGAGACTATTGACCACGCCATTTTCACTTGTACTAGAGCGAGATTGGTCTGGCAGATCACGGGCTTTTGTTCGCGGAATGCGCATAGTGCCCTGTCTTGTACCTCCCTTCTGGCTTTGCTGCGGCAGGATATGAGGAGAGATACTGATCGGTTGAGCTCTACAGCTGCCTTTTTGGCTTATCAGGTTTGGTTGTCTCGGAACCGGCATATCTTTACTGTTGTGGTTGACCCTCCCCATCGGATCATTAGGACAGCCATGTCCCTCTTTGCTGAGTACACTATCCATCAGTCAACCATGGACTCTAACAGCCCTAGCTTCTGGGATTCTCCTGCTGCCTCTGCAGCACATCGGGGTACGGTCTACATCTCCTGGGAACCCCCAAACTAAGGATTGTCAAAGTCAATTTTGATGGTAGTGTTCAAGGTCACTTGGCGGGATCGGCTTTTGTCATCCGTGGTGCTGAAGGCTTGATGTTGGCGGCTGATGGGTTTGGACTTCTTGATCTATCTGTGCCGTCTGCTGAGCTGTATGCTGCGTGGGCTGGTATCTCTTATGCTATACGCAGCTTGGGCTTTCGTAGGCTCGTCATTGAGGATGACTCCACTACGGTTGTTCGATGGCTCCAACAGGATCTACGAGACCCGCTTTCTACCAACCCTCTGGTTAGAGATATTTGGTCTATGCTTCGTTAGGTTGATACTTCTCAAATTCGGCATATTTATCGGAAAGCTAACTCTACCGCTGACTGGGTAGCTGCCCGGATCGCCCATCATTCTGGTCCTTGGTATTGGTTACCGGATGACCCCTGTCCAGTGGTGCTCTCTCAAATCTTGTACTCATATATATCGGGTTTCACTCATCCTAGAAGAATATGATTACCCGTTTTGTAAAAAAAAAAAAAAAATTTGTACGAGAGAAAGCTAATTCGATCACGGCCATCTCTTCCTCTACAAGAGCACTCTACATCCTTGTTCTTTTTCACCAGCATGGTTTACTCTTATTAACCAAACAACATCCCTTTTATTTAATCAAACGTTCATTAGATGAAAGAGAGAACCAAATTATTTGATCAAAAATCCACGAGAAGCGAGAGGGAGAGTATAGAAAACTTGTTATTTCGGATTTGAGAATCGGGTTTGTTAAGAGATGCCTTTTCAATCGGGCACAGGCCTTTACAAATTACATTAATAAGTTCTATCAGAATTGAATCATATGAAATCAATAATATATATAGTTTTTTAATATTTAAAAATGCAGACATATCTTTATAAATTTATTATTTATATGTATATCTTTATAATTATTTCTTTTATATCTGTAGTGATATGACTGATCCCATGTCGTCAGAAAAGGTAACGGCGGCTACTGACCCTGAGACTCCCACCGGTCTCGGGGTGCACCGGCATTTCCCCACCCCCGGGACCCCCTCGGGGTCGGGGGGTGGGGTCATCATTTCTTAACCCCGAGACCCCACCGGTCTCGGAGTGCACTGGCATTTCCCCACCCCCGGGACCCCCTCGGGGTCGGGGGGTGGGGTCATCATTTCTTAACCCCGAGACCCCCACCGGTCTCGGGGTGCACTGGCATTTCCCCACCCACGGGACCCCCTCGGGGTCGGAGGGTGGGGTCATCATTTCTTAACCCCGAGACCCCCATCGGTCTCGGGGTGCACTGGCATTTCCCCACCCCCGGGACCCCCTCGGGGTCGGGGGGTGGGGTCATCATTTCTTAACCCGAGACCACCACCGGTCTCAGGGTGCACTGGCATTCCCCCACCCTCGGGACCCCCCTCGGGGTCGGGGGGTGGGGTCATCATTTCTTAGCCCCGAGACACCCACCGGTCGGGGTGCACCGGCGTTCTCCCACCCCTGGGACCCCCTCCGGTCTCAGGGTGGGGAGTCATCAGCGATTAGCATGCAACTCAATTGCCAAGGAAAATGACAACTCCAGGTCGCACGGTACTCACACGTGATTCTCAGTACGTCCGTGATTGCGCCCCGTTACGGAAGGCCATACCTCATAACGGCGTATTGGGCATTGCATGTCCCTGTACATGGCCATGCCTCGCTACGGCGTACGATTCGCTACTACTTGCAACTGTGCTCGGTCATATCAGCCGACGGCGCGCACTGCATGCCTTCGCGGCCGCTGGACACGTATGATATCACGTCAGCGAGCTGTACGGGATGTCTCCGACACGCGTAGCGACGGTACGAAGGCGATCTCCCAAAATAATAAGATAAGGTATTCGGACAAATATAAAGGCACGTGCTAGCGCTGTAAGTGGCATCTGAACTCTGGTTTTTCTGAGCTTTCTTCCTCCCAGCAAAACCCTAACCGCCTAAGCTCTCCTTCGCTGAAGCGGTTCTCTGTCTGAGCCCAAGTGACTGACTTGATCGTCGGAGGGTCCCCACCGGTATCACCGGTCTCTGGGGGACTTTTCTTGTAGGACTCCGAGGAGAAGGACGTCCGTCTTCCCCGACGTTTGTGGAAGGTGACTTGGCATCATCAGATTGGCACGCCAGGTAGGGGAGTGTAAGAAAGACGTCGAACCAGCAGCTTTCTTCTTCTCCTGTCTTCGAGATCTTAAAGCCATGGTGACGACTCGGACGAAAGGAGTTTCAGCCGGTCGCACTGGGGGGCAGCGCTGCGGGGCTGGTCCACCCTCGGAGGCCCCCCCGGCTCTCGCATCCAGTCTTCCGGAGCCTCTGCATCTCCGAGGGGCAGGGCCTTTTGTTTCG
The DNA here is from genome assembly GCA_900491605.1 of Calamus simplicifolius. NCBI lineage: Eukaryota > Viridiplantae > Streptophyta > Magnoliopsida > Arecales > Arecaceae > Calamus > Calamus simplicifolius. The sequence continues at coordinate 698,341 of UESW01004498.1, forward strand.
CAGAATGACGTTCCTGCACCTGCTCCACAACAACCCCAGGAGGATCAACTCACTACCCTGGCCACGCAGGTCCAGTCGTTGGCGGCGATGGTTCAAGGCCTGCAGCACCAGCAGGCAGCCTTGCAGCAGCCGGAGCTGAACCCGTCCATCCCGGGGGTGATGCAGCCTAGTCAGCATTCCTCCCGCCGGAGATCACCGGTCCCTGCAGATCATCGCCGCCGATCCCCAGCCAAACCTCATCACCGTGAAGCATCCAAAAGGCTCCGGTCTCCCTCTCGCCACGCTAGCGTTTCTCCTAAACGGCGGCACGGGAAGGAGGCGGAGCGCCTGTGCCGGCATCGCCGCCCTCGCTCTTCTTCTGAATCTTCAGGGGAGGGCTCTTTCGATGGCCGGATGCCTCGTTGAGCCGCGTCGACTCGAGGAGTGCAACCAGAAGCTGGAGGAGCTTAGCCGTCGGATCACCCACCTGCCAGAGACAGATTACGACAGTCGGCCTCCCTTGTCCTACCGCATCATGGAAGAGCCCATCTCTACCAGATTCCGCCTTCCTCAGCTGGATCCATATGACGGAACCATGGACCCCCTAGACCATTTGGAGAGCTATAAGGTACTCATGCAAGTCCAGGGGGCCACTGACTCACTTATGTGTGTTGCTTTCCTGGCTACTCTGAAAAAGGCTGCCCGGGCTTGGTATTCTCGTCTGCCGCCACGAAGCATTGACTCCTTCCACCAGTTGGAGAGGGCTTTCCTGGCCCACTTTGACGCCTGCCGAAGATCCCGAGGGTGGCGGACAGTCTATTTGCCGTTCAGCAGAAGAATGGCGAGCCTCTGCGGGATTATGTGGCTCGGTTCAAAGAGGCCGCCCTGGAGGTCTACAACATGGAAGACTCGGTGGCTACCCTGGCTCTGAAGCGAGGGCTTCATCCTTCTCGCTTCGCGTATTCTCTTGACAAGAAGCCGCGGGCTCCTACTCTGAACTTCTGATCCGGGCCCAGAAGTACATCCGGGCGGACGAAGCCGACTTTTCCCGGCGTGAAGCTGGCGGGAGCGTCCCCAGGAAGCCAACCCAGCCAGAACCTGCAGAAGCCCGCCCCAGGAGGCCTGAGCCTCCTCGCCGACCAGACAATCGCCCTCGACCTCCTGCACCGAGAGACGGGCCTTACACTCCGCTGCTTGCCCCAATATCTCAGATCCTGCTCGAGATTGAAGGGGAGCCTTATCTGCAACGCCCTCCTCCCATCAACCCGAAGATCCCCGAACAAGAACCTCTACTGCCGCTACCACCGGGACCATGGCCACAACACCGACGACTGCCGGCAGCTGAAGAAAGCTATTGAAGACCTTATTCAATGGGGCCACCTGGGAAAGTTTCAGAGGGGCAACCCGGGAGCTCCTGGCCCATCAGCGCCCGCGCCGCCGGTGATCGATAACGCCCCTACGGAGAAGACGGTGGCGATGGTTTCCTGGGGGGCAGGAGGCCCGTCGAAGAGATCGAGGGAGAGGGGGGAGCGGAAACTGTAATTCCTTTTTCGAGAGGGACTTGGATGGTGTTGTAAATAAAGATGATGATAGCGTCGTCGTGTCCATGACGATTGCTAAGCACCCTGTAAAAAGAATCTTAGTCGACAGTGGGAGCTCCGTAAATGTTTTAAACTATGATGCCTTTGTTCGTATGAACCTGTCGCATGATCTGCTTCGACCTGTCGCCACGCCGTTGATGGGGTTCACAGGAGATTCCGTGAAGGTGGAAGGAGAAATCACTCTCCCCGTAATGGCTGGTACGGCTCCATGCCAAAGCACTGTCCTTATAAAGTTTTTGGTGGTTCGTATGCCCCTCGCATACAATGCGATCCTCGGAAGGCCCGGGCTCAACCTCTTGGATGCCATCATATCCACCAAGCGGCTCCTCGTGAGGTTCCCAACCAGTAGAGGGGTCGGCGAAATGCGAGGAGAGCAGGGCCTACTGGCACTTTGCTATCACTTGGCCCCTAGCCCCCAGGAGACGGCACCTGCACCGGCACCTGAGCCCCTTGACCCGCGAGACTTGGAAAAGAGGGGGGAGCCGGCCGAGTGGCTGCTCACTTTCCCCCTCGAGGAGGACCCCATGCAGACAGTTCGAGTTGGAGCCTTACTTCCGGAGGAAGCTCGTGACCGACTCCTTACCTTTCTGCGGGCCAACGCCGACGTCTTCGCATGGTCAGCATCCGACATGCCCGAGATCCCGGAGGAGGTGATACGCACCAGCTTAACATTCGACCGGAGTGCCGGCCCGTCAGACAGAAGAAAAGGAGTTTTGCCCCGGACCGGCAGAAGGCTGTTGACGAGGAGGTGCGGAAGCTGCTGGCGGCTGGTCACATCCACGAGGTGCGCTACCCCGACTGGCTGGCAAACGTCGTGATGGTTCGCAAGGCCAGTGGAAGCTGGAGAATGTGCGTGGATTTCACCGACCTCAATAAGGCGTGTCCCAAAGACAGCTTCCCGCTAGCCCGAATCGACCAGCTGGTGGACGCCACCTCCGGACATGAGACGCTCAGTTTCATGGATGCGTTCTCGGGGTATAATCAAATCAAGATGAGCCCGGTAGATGAAGAAACGACTTCCTTTGTCACAGAGAAGGGGATCTACTGTTACAGGGTAATGCCCTTTGGATTGAAAAACACCGGGGCTACTTATCAAAGATTAATGAACAAGGTCTTTGAGGATCAGCTGGGGCGCAACATGGAGGTGTATGTGGATGACATGCTGACCAAGAGCACCAATGCAGAAGACCATGTAGCTGACCTCGAGGAGACCTTCAACAATCTGCGCCGGTACCGGATGAAGCTCAACCCCCACAAATGCGCCTTTGGAGTAGCAGCAGGCAAGTTCCTGGGTTTCATGGTGACCCAGCGAGGGATCGAAGCCAACCCCGACAAGATTAGAGCTATCCTGGAGATGCGGCCCCCAGCCAGCAAGAAGGAGGTGCAACGCCTGACGGGGAGGGTGGCGGCCTTGAGTCGTTTCATGTCAAGGTCGGCGGAGAGGTGCCTGCCCTTCTTCAACGCGCTGCGCAAGATCAACGGCTTCGAATGGACGAAAGAGTGTCAGGGCTCCTTTGAAGAATTGAAGCAGTTTCTCTCCACCCCTCCGCTGCTGTCCAAGCCTGAAAATGGAGAAGAGCTCTTCTTATATCTGGCCGCTTCCCCCGAGGTTGTTAGCTCCATACTTGTGCGCATGGATGCTGACGGAGCCCAGAAGCCAATCTATTATACCAGCAAAGTACTCCATGACGCTGAGACCAGGTATTTGAAAACTGAGAAGATTATCTTCGCCTTGGTGGTCTCTACTCAGCGCCTTCGGCCTTACTTTCAAGCCCATCCATCGTGGTGCTTACGGACCAGCCCCTACGAGCTATCTTGTCTCGCCCCGACACCTTCGGCCGGTTGGCCAAGTGGGCCATTAAGCTAAGCGAGTTCGACCTGTCCATCCGGCCAAGGTCAGCCATGAAGTCCTAGGTGTTGGCGGATTTCTTGGTCGAGTGCTCCTGGATCGAGAAGGACATGGAGGAGGCACGACCGGAGGAGCGTGTAGACTCTCCCTCATCTGAGGAGGCGGAGGACTGGATCCTGCATGTGGATGGAGCGGCGAACTCTCAAGGGAGCGGAGCCGGACTCATTCTCGCAAGCCCAGAGGGGGACGTGGTGGAGTACGCTCTCAGATTCCAGTTCCCAGCAACTAATAATCAGGCGGAGTACGAAGCCTTGCTGGCGCGGATGAGATTAGCTAAGGAGCTAGGCGCGGGGCGCTTGAGGGCCTTCACGGACTCTCAACTCATTTCTAGACAAATCGCGGAGAGTACGAGGCTAAGGACCCAACCATGTCCCGATACTTGAGCAAGGTGCAGTCCCAGGCATCTCATTTTTCTTACTTCCACGTCAGCTATATCCCCAGAGCGGAGAATGCCAGGGCTGACGCACTGTCCCGCTTGGCCACTTCGGTCGACGGAACGTTGGGAAGGACATATGTGGAACACCTACAAGTCCCAAGCACTGAGGCCGGATGAAGCATTGCCAGTGGAGCAGGAGCCCTCTTGGATGGACGCCTACATCCGGTACTTGACTGACGGTACTCTCCCAGAGAACCCCGCTGAGGCCAAGCTGCTCAGGCGAAGGGCCCCGAGATTCTTGATGATGGACGGGAAGCTGTATCGGAGATCCTTCTCATACCCGGTTCTCAGGTGTGTGGGGCCAACTGAATCAGATTACATCCTCAGGGAGATCCACGAGGGCGCATGTGGGAGTCACCTGGGGGGCAGAGCCCTAGCCTACAAGGCCCTACGCCAAGGGTACTTTTGGCTGACGATGAAGGAAGACGCGGCTGAGCTTGTCAAGAAATGTGATAGCTGCCAACGTCACGCCAACATCCAGCGACAGCCGACGTCTCACCTGACCCCCTTGGTAGCACCTTGGCCCTTCGCCCAGTGGGGCATGGATATCTTAAGGCCATTTCCCCCGGCCTCTGGGCAGCGGAAGTTCCTCTTGGTAGCGGTGGATCACTTCACCAAGTGGGTTGAAGCCGAGGCTCTGGCCAAGATTACCGAAAGCAAAGTGAGATCTTTCTTTTGGAAGTCAATCATATGTCGGTTCGGACTACCGCGCACACTAGTCACTGATAATGGCCGGCAGTTTGACAATGCGCCCTTCCGGGAGTTCTTCTCCGAGCTGGGTATCTGTCAGAGGTTCACGTCCGTCGGGCATCCTCAAACCAACGGGGCAGCCGAAGTGACTAATCGGATCATCCTTCAGGGGCTGAGATCTCGGCTAGATGGCTGCAAAGGGCGATGGGTGGAGGAGCTCCCCAACGTGCTATGGGCCTATCATACAACGCCGCGAGCCCCCACCGGCGAAACGCCGTTCAGCTTAGTCTTTGGCTCTGAAGCTGTTATTCCTGTGGAGATCGGTGCACCCAGCCCCCGGGTGGAAGCCTATAGTGAGGAAGGTAACCCTGACCAACTGCGAGCCAACCTCGACCTGGTGGAGGAGGTGCGAGATCGGGCGCGGCTTCGAATGGCAGCCTACCGACAACGGGCCGCGAAATACTACAACGCTCGCGTGCGCCCCCGGACGTTCCTGCCGGGAGATCTGGTCCTTCGACGGGCCGAGGTCTCGAAGCCAGCTGAAGGAGGCAAGCTAGCCCCAAACTGGGAGGGGCCTTACCGGATCGCCGAAACACTCCGCCATGGAGCTTACAAAATTGAAGAACTTGATGGGACGCCACTCCCTAGGACGTGGAATGCGGATAACCTTCGCCGGTATTATCAGTAATGTATCCCTCCTTTCATGTTAAGTATCACCCTTGTATACGCTTGTGCTTTTACCCCTTGTTCAATATTAACGAGATTCGATTTTAAGCTACCTAAGTCTTCACAGAAAAGCCCGACACCCCGTCGGCGTCCAAAGCCCTGCACTAGCCAGGCACAAAGCCCAGTGTACCACTGGCAGAGTGGTGTACCACCGGCTCTCAGCAACAAAAGCCCGACACCCCGTCGGCATCCAAAGCCCTGCACTAGCCAGGCACAAAGCCCAGTGTACCACTGGTAGAGCGGTGTACCACCGGCTCTCAGCAACAAAAGCCCGACACCCATCGGCGTCCAAAGCCCTGCACTAGCCAAGCACAAAGCCCAGTGTACCACTGGCAGAGTGGTGTACCACCGGCTCTCAGCAACAAAAGCCCGACACCCCGTCGCGTCCAAAGCCCTGCACTAGCCAGGCACAAAGCCCAGTGTACCACTGGCAGAGCGGTGTACCACCGGCTCTCAGCAACAAAAGCCCGACACCCCGTCGGCGTCCAAAGCCCTGCACTAGCCAGGCACAAAGCCTAGTGTACCACTGGCAGAGCGGTGTACCACCGGCTCTCAGCAACAAAAGCCCGACACCCCGTCGGCGTCCAAAGCCCTGCACTAGCCAGGCACAAAGCCCAGTGTACCACTGGTAGAGCGGTGTACCACCGGCTCTCAGTAACAAAAGCCTGACACCCCGTCGGCGTCCAAAGCCCTGCACTAGCCAGGCACAAAGCCCAGTGTACCACTGGCAGAGCGGTGTACCACCGGCTCTCAGCAATAAAAGCCCGACACCCCGTCGACGTCCAAAGCTCTGCACTAGCTAGGCACAAAGCCCAGTGTACCACTGGCAAAGCGGTGTACCACCGGCTCTCAGCAACAAAGGGTGTACCGCCGACTCTCCGCAACCAAGGTCTGGCACCCGACGGCACAAAGTCCCGCCGGTCAGATGAAAGCCTACCCCCGTGGGCATCAAAAGCCACGCACCTATTTAGTACAAGGTCCGATACTTGACAAGGCGTTGCGCTGATAGCCCCGAGGAGCCTGCCTACCTAACCTTTGATCGACGGCATTTCTGCTCTGAGAATTCTACCCTCCCTGGCTCTAACTTTCGAGTCTAAACAGCTGGAGCGGAATAGCTTGAATTGGAGGTTGTCCCCCGAAACTATCAGAACTAATAGGGTTACAAGGTTGCATGTTGTCAATCGATGAAGTCTGTGACAAGTCAGAATGCATCTTAAAAGAGTGTTTTCATTAATTGAAAGGGACTATAAAATGCCGACGTTGCTGGACTTGTAAAAAAAAAAGAGAGGGGACACGAAAAAAGGGCAAAATGACAAGTGCGAGCTCATGGCTCCGCCGGTGCGGGTTCTTCATCAGAAGGGGCCAAGTCTGACAACCGCTCCAGTTCAACCTCCAGGGCCCGGGGGAAGTTCAGGTCTCTGGCCACCTTCTCTTTGCCATGCTGGAACCCGTCAAGGAATACAGCAGCCGAGGCTTCGGCCAGGTCATCTGCGAAACGCCCAGATGCCTTGTATTCCTCTATGAGCCCAGCGGCTCGGACTTTCTCGGTGGCAAGGGCTTCCGTCGCAACCCTTTCGGCCTCCCTAGCACGACTCACTTCCTCCTCAGACCGGCAGATTTCCTCCTTCATCGCTCTGGCCTCCTCTGCCGCCGCGCTCGCTCGATTTTCGGTCTCCCGGAGGGCTAAGGTTAACTCAGAGATATGTATGTCCCTGGCCATAACAGCGTTCTCAACCTCCGTCATTTGGAGGAGCGCCGCGCGCGCACGGTTAGCTTCAATCTCCGCCCGGCCCTCGGCGGCCTTTATCTCGCTCGTGCAATCGTTTTTGACAAACTCCAGCGCCTTCTCGGCCGCCTCTGCGTGGCATCGAGCCTCCTCAACTTCTTTCTGCGTCTCCCGCAGAATGACCTTCTCCCCGCGAATTACCTCCCTGGCGGCCTTCAGGGAGTGCGCAATCTGCACACGTAAGCCCTAGGTCAGCTAAAGGAAAAAGATATAGGTAAAAAGACAAAGGATAAGAAGATCGCTTACCCTGACGACGGCGGCATAGGAGTCTTGGAAGAACGCGCCCGCTTTCTGGCGGTTGAGGTCCTCCAGGATCCTAGGAATGAAGATCGGATCCAGGACTTGCTCAGCCCAACGGCCGTCATCCAGAGAATCTCAGGGTGGCCCGGGCTTGCCCCCGCCTTCCCCCGCTGTCTCGGCTGTCCCCGGTTCTGCGCATGGGCCACTCCTGGGCGACCCCTCGGGGGGTGGGCTCGCAGGGCCAGATGGTCCCTCACCCCAATCCCTGGTAGTGTCCGGCGGGGTCGATCCCCCAAGAGCCGGGAGCTCTTCAGTCGGTATGGGCTCCCCCGCGGTTGGCTCTTCAACGGCGGCTCCCGCAGTTGTCCCCACCTCTGGCGGGGTATCGGCTATGAGGTCGACCTCCGGAATAGCCGGGACACTCTGCAGAGCTGGGGGTGGGGAGACTTGTGCTGGAGGGGAGGCCCGAGCCATAGGGCGCTTCGGGGCTGGGGCCTGCTGACCCTGGATGGTCCTTCCCGGGCCCTCTTCTTGGAAGCAGCTCTCAACAGTTTTGCCGCCGAAATTTTCATGGCTGCATGGCATCAATTGGGTTTTTAGAATAAATAAATAAATAAATAAAAGAGAAAGAAAGAAGGAAAGGGGCAAAGGAGCGAAGTTTTTGGCTAAGGTCGGAGAAGGCTTACCCCGATGGGAGATGAGGCCCGCCGACTCCAGGTTGTCCTCCGATAGCAGCAAGGTGTATCGGGGGATCTCGGTGGCCAACAGTAACCCCAGTGCCTCTCGGTCCCCAGGCTGGATAGCAACGGCATTCCCCCGGAGGTCGGGGTCTCCCCACTGGGGCCGGACTTCATTGACATTGGCAAAGAAGAAGCAGGACTTCCATCCCTTAATCAACGAAGGGAGAAGGAGCTTTAAGACCCTATTGGGTCGGGGCTGAAATAGCCACCACCCCTTTTGGGCCCGGAGGGAGTAGAAAGTGCGGAACAGGCTAATTCTGGGGGTGATACTTAGGTGGTGACAGAGGATGACGAAAGCGCTGATTACACGATAAGAATTTGGAACTAACTGGGAGGGGGTCAAGGAATAGAAGTCAAGGAGGTTGACGAAAAAAGGGGGAAGGGAGGACGGAGACCCGCCTTTAGGCAGATCTCGTAAAGGGCCACCCGACCGGGTCGGGAGGATATGACCCTGTCGTGGGGGTTGGCAGGAACAGCTCGACCCCGGGGGATCCTATAGCGGGCCCGGACTCTCTCCAGGTCCAACCGCGTCATTGTGGAGGCCGTCCCCTCTGGGGACTCCTCCGCCATCGAGGAGGTGCCGGCCTCCAACCGGCGGCCCCTCGATGGGGCTCCACCGGCGACCCGTCGTCGGGCCAGAGGGATGCGGTCCTCTGAATCAGAGGACCACTCAATCGAGGGAGAAGGGGTAGGAGAGGTACGATGCCTCTCGGAGGGAGGACGGTTCTCAGAACTGTCCTCCGAGGTCCAGGAAGGGGAACTCATGAGCGAAGAGGTAAGTCTAAGATGGGAAAAGCTGACCTGGAAGGGAAAAAACCAGACGCAGGCTCGCAGGTTGCAGGAGAAGTTGGAGTATAGGTGAGGAAGAAGACGATGGCAAAGGCGGTATGGCGTCAGTTCACCCCCCTCTCCTAGCTTTATCGGGTTTTCAAAATGTCCCGCCATGTCTCGTCGGCCACATGGCTCCTTGCCATACGCTGGCTCGCCTCGAGGAACCCCCCGGCGCGTGGTGCGGCACGCCTCCAGCCAGTGGTGGGACCCCGCTGACGTCGCCGTAATGAAAGAAAATGATGATGCGGCTTTTCGCGCAAACTCCGAAGAGCCAGTCCTCACTCTCGAGGGCGATCATGGCAGGCACAGTGTACGGAAGGCCGCCTTCTTACATTCCCCGCACCGTCCGCATAAAAGACAAGGATGGGGATCAGCCACATGGAGAACGCCCCTTGAGCCTCAGCGGTGGGACCCGCTTTGCCCCAGGGGCGAGGGGGCATCTGATATGACTGATCCCGTGTCGTCAGAAAAGGTAACGGTGGCTACTGACCCCGAGACTCCCACCGGTCTCGGGGTGTACCGGCATTTCCCCACCCCCGGGACCCCCTCGGGGTCGGGGGTGGGGTCATCATTTCTTAACCCCGAGACCCCCACCGGTCTCGGGGTGCACTGGCATTTCCCCACCCCCGGGACCCCCTCGGGGTCGGAGGGTGAGGTCATCATTTCTTAACCCCGAGACCCCCACTGGTCTTGGGGTGCACTGGCATTTCCCCACCCCCGGGACCCCCTCGGGGTCGGGGGTGGGGTCATCATTTCTTAACCCCGAGACCCCCACCGGTCTCGGGGTGCACTGCCATTTCCCCACCCCCGGGACCCCTCGGGGTCGGGGGGTGGGGTCATCATTTCTTAACCCCGAGACCCCCACCGGTCTCGGGGTGCACTGGCATTTCCCCCACCCCCGGGACCCCCTCGGGGTCGGGGGTGGGGTCATCATTTCTTAACCCCGAGACCCCCACCGGTCTCGGGGTGCACTGGCATTCCCCCACCCCCGGGACCCCCTCGGGGTCGGGGGTGGGGTCATCATTTCTTAGCCCCGAGACCCCCACCGGTCTTGGGGTGCACCGGCATTCTCCCACCCCTGGGACCCCCTCGGTCTCAGGGTGGGGAGTCATCAGCGATTAGCATGCAACTCAATTGCCAAGGAAAATGACAACTCCAGGTCGCACGGTACTCACACGTGATTCTCAGTACATCCGTGATTGCGCCCCGTTACGGAAGGTCATACCTCATAATGGCGTATGGGGCATTGTATGTCCCTGTACATGGCCATGCCTCGCTACGGCGTACGATTCGCTACTACTTGCAACTGTGCTCGTCATATCAGCCGACGGCGCGCACTGCATGCCTTCGTGGCCACTGGACACGTATGATATCACGTCAGCGAGCGGTACGGGATGTCTCCGACACGCGTAGCGACGGTACGAAGGCGATCTCCCAAAATAATAAGATAAGGTATTCGGACAAATATAAAGGCACGTGCTAGCGCTGTAAGTGGCATCTGAACTCTGATTTTTCTGAGCTTTCTTCCTCCCAGCAAAACCCTAACCGCCTCAGCTCTCCTTCGCTGAAGCGGTTCTCTGTCTGAGCCCAAGTGACTGACTTGATCGTCGGAGGGTCCCCACCGGTATCACTGGTCTCTGGGGGACTTTTCTTGCAGGACTCCGAGGAGAAGGACGTCCGTCTTTCCCGACGTTTGTGGAAGGTGACTTGGCGTCATCATGTAGTATTCTAAATATATGAAATTATATGCATATTCTTATAAATGTGCTATTTACATGTTTGAAGTTATAAATTATATCTTTTTACAAGTATCCTCTCACAAATTTATTATTTACACATATACCCTTATGTATTTTTCCTTTTATGTCTTCCTTTATTGAGTTAGGGACCACACATGCAAAAAGAAGTGGTTCATAAAAGTATATATATTAGAAAAATCATAAGATCAAATATGTACATTAAAATTTGCAAGCATACATATAATTTCATATATTTATAAAAATATACATTAAAAAATAATTATAAGAATTTGCATGCAAATAGTAAATTTGTAAATATATACATAAAATTTTAATATTTATAAGGGTATGCATGCAAAAAAAAATTTCAAAAAAATATCAAGTGATTTTTGAAATACTCGTTCTAACTTGATAGATATAGGAGGATTGTTTTAGTGAAGTTGGATGTCCTAAAATTCTCTGATAAACTTTTCAAGATAAAATAGAGAAAGTAAGATATTTCTCTTAAATTTATTAAAATAAAAAATGAGACCTTACAAGATCAAGATATTAAAAAGAAAGAAAAAAATAAAAGTAGAGATTGCCGAAGTCTCAAAGCTCATAAGAATTTTTCTTGTAATTATAATTCTTACAAAAGAAAGGTATAGAGCCTTATAAATTACAACACTTTAACTAAGCACAAGCTCTCTCAAAACTAAAAGATTTTCAAAATTTTTTGAAGAACTAAATAAATGAAATGTCTTTTCTTCAAAAAGGCTCTTCCATTTCTCTCTTGCTAAATATACCAACTCATTACTATCAATGGCTAATCTATACTGTGCATTATAAGTGTTAAAACTCCTTGCTTTACATCTAAAGAGGGAGGAGATTTGGTGGCCAACTTCTCAAACTGAGATAGAACATCTCATGTAACCATAAGATAATGAGATATTCTAATTAAAAAAAATATAGTTTCACTTAGAACATCCATCAAATGAAGAAGATACGGAAAAAAAAAAAGTAAGAAAAAATTACAGGCAAAGGAAGTAGTGAAAAAAAAATATTGAAAGCTGAATGTAGAAAAATAGACAATAAAAGTAAAAGAAAATATGCTAAAAGACCAGGAACAAAAATATTAAACTAAATTTGCAAAAATAGAAAGAACTAAAGTGAGAGAGGTGTATTTATGCACACGCAGTTCATTGTTGAAATTAAGAAGTTTGTACTCTAATAACAACAATTAGGGATTGGGCATGAATCAAATCAAGCCAAGAGTAAAAATGATAGACCAAGGGTGGAGTCTGAAGTTGGATCAAGAATGACTGATCTAAGAGTGCTCAGTGGGAAGCCAAGCCCAAGTCGGGCAATGGCAGAGTGGCTATGGCTAGTAAATGAAAAAAATTTTAAAAAATTTAAAAAGTGACATGTAATTTTGTTTACTATTCTTTTTTTTTAATGAAAACATTAAAAATATTTTTAAACTGATTCTGTTATCTACTGCTGTGGTAATTTCTGATTTACGGCTAATCGCAGCTATTTGATTCAATGATATCGTGCTGCTGTTTTCTTTTTTGCGTTGCTGCTGTTTTCTTTGTTTTCAGAATCTCAGCCTCCCACTGTACTTAAAAAACCAAACACAAAGTTTTGAAAACAAATATCTAATATCCAAACTCGACAAACGGCAAGATCAAAAAGGCAGTATGCATCAAGTCTCATCGATACGATGTGAAGGACCAAACCAGCACAACTCTTTTGCTGTATGAAGCAATTTTAGCAAGGAGACAATGCATTTTTATCATCTAAGCCAACATAGTGAAAAACTAAAATGGCCAATACCAAATTTAAACAGAATGGTTGAAACTACCAACCAAGCTGGAAGACATTTCAAAGAAATCTACATGTGTTAAAAATGTTACTTTTCATCATCTTCCTCCTTCAGCCCATATCGGCGATTGAACTTTGCAATCTGACCTGATACGGCTGGCCGTTTCCTCTGGGTGGTATTATCTTTTGCACGATTTTTGAAAAAATGATGTGACAGCAAAACCCAGAAAAAGAACTCCAGCGTGGCCTCCAGCGCCGGCCTCCAGCTGGCCTTTGGCTTCAGCCTCCAGCTCCAGCCTCCAGCGTCGGCCTCCAGCAACGGCCTCCAGCGCTGGCCTTTGGCTCCGGCCTCCAGCGCCGCCTCCAGCGACGGCCTCCAGCACTGGCCTTTGGCTCCAGCTCCGGCCTCCAGCGTCGGCCTCCAGCGTCAGTCTCCAGCGCTGGCCTTTGCCGTTGGCCTCCAGCGCCGGCCTCCAACAACGGCTTCGGTCCTAACTTGATGCCTTTTTCGCATGCACAATGACCCGTCTCATGCAACAATCCTGTGATTCGAGGTCTATTGCCGTGTACCTCGCTCACTGAAATCACGGGCAAGTGTTAGCACGTTCAGCAGTTACCGCTACAAGCGGCCCTCATCCAGCAACGGCTTAACCACTTGCCGTTCGGAGAAACTTATCCCAACGAGGAATTCGACGGTTCCAACGGAACGAGGTAAACGGGACCCCCAAACAGGTATAAGAGGAGGACCCGAGCTCAATGCAAGGGGATCTCTCTCTCTCAAGCTCTGCTGATATACAACATTCCTGTTCTACAAACCACTGACTTGGGCGTCGGAGGGTCCCACCGAACCACCGGTCCGGACTTTTTTGCAGGCTCTAGAAGGAAGACGGTGACCTCTCGGCATCCTCGAAGGCCTGCGAGATCTCAGCTCACCCGACGCTCATCGCAAGTGATTTGGCAGCAACAGATTGGCGCGCCAGGAAGGGGGGCCAGTTCGCACGGGAGGAAGACGAAAAGTTCTCCCTGTGACCCCACCAATTCTGCGAGGGAAACAATGGTGACTACATAGCGTAGGAGGCTTCCTCCAGTCAAGCCGCGGAGCACATTCCACGGGCTGAGCAATCGGAGGCCAACCTCCATGTTCCGCCCCCGGCACAGATAAGCCGGCCTGACCGGCTCGAGGTTCTAGCTCACCAGGTCCAGGACCTGATGACAATGGTACGAGGACTGCAAGAGCATTGTTTGGCTGCTGCACCTCAACCCCTGTGCTCGATGAAGGGGTGCAGGGGATAGTCCAGTCTCACCAAGGCGGGACCCCACCTGAGGTCTCCCACCGCTCACCCCTGAACCTCATCACCGAGGGGCCTCGAAGAGACGGTCCCCCTCCCGTCGCTCGGTCGTTCCCACCATCGACCGAGGAGAGAGAGTCCAGACGGGTGCGTTCCTTACGCCAGCGATCTTCTTGGCTTCTTCTTCCGATTCATCTCGAGATGGCACCCTCAGGAAAACTACCCGTCGGGCCGAGCAAAGGCTCGACGAGTATCATCGACGTTGAAGGAGCTTAGCCGCCGGATCGCTGATCCTCACGGGACGGACTATGAGCGTCGCCCCCCACTTTCTCGGCATATCATGAAGGAACCGGTCCCGCCCGGTTCTGTCTCCCCCAACTAGATCCATACGATGGAACGACGGACCCCCTGGATCACCTGGAAAGCTACAAGGTCCTCATGCAGGTCCAGGGAGCGACGACTCCCTTTTATGCATCGCCTTTCCGGCCACCCTTCGTAAGGCAGCACGCGTATGGTACTCCGCCTGCCTCCACGCAACATCAATTCGTTTTGGCAACTCGATCGATCTTTCTGGCCCACTTTGATGCCTGTCGAAAGATCCCACGAGTGGCTGATAGCCTCTTTGCTGTCCACAGAGGAGTGGCGAGACCTTGAAGGATTTTGTCGCTCGATTTAAGGAAGCAGCATTGGAGGTGTACAACCTGGAAGACTCCGTAGCCACTTTGGCATTAAAACGAGGACTCGCCCGTCCATGTTTGCTTATTCTCTGGACAAGAAGCCTCGAGTTCTTATGCTGAGCTTCTGAGCCGAGCACAGAAGTACATCCGCACCGACGAGGCGGATTCTTCCAGGAGGGAAGTTGACAAGAACACCGGTAAGAAACCACCACCTACTGATCATGCCGGTGCACGACCTCGGAAGCCTGAGCCTCCTCACCGCTCAGATCGCCGACCACAGACGCTTGTTCCTAAGGAGCAATTTACTCCCCTCATGGCTCCCATATCTCACATCCTGCTGGAGATCGAGGAGGAACCTTATTTCAAGCGTCCGGCTCCCTTGAAGTCTGTGATCCCCCGCAACAAGGAGTTTTACTGCCGGTACCACGAGACTATGGTCACGACACCGAGGATTGCCGCCATCTGAAAAAGGCCATTGAGGAGCTGGTTCAGCAGGGCCACCTGGGCAAATTTGTCCGAAGGGAAACCTTCCCACTTCGGGCCCATCGGTGCCTCCGATTCGTCCGGCTGGCATGGACAATGCTCCAACAAAAAGACCATAGCTATGATTTCTTGGGGGCGGGTGGCGTTCAAAGAGGCAGCGAGAGGAATAGATTCTGTAATTCCTTTCTTTGGAAAGGATTTAGATGGGGTAGTTAATAAGCATAACGACAGTGTCGTTGTGTCCATGACTATAGCCAAACACCCTATAAAAAGAATTTTAATTGATAGTGGGAGTTCGGTGGATGTTTGAGCTACGAGGCTTTTGTTCGGATGAATCTGTCGAAGTCTTCACTCCGACCCGTTGCCGCGCCTCTAATGGGCTTCACTGGAGACTCGGTGAGCGTTGAGGGGGAGATTGCCCTCCCAGTCACGGCTGGAACCCCTCCATGTCAGAGCACCGTGGTTATAAATTTCTTGGTGGTCCAAGTCCCGCTGGCTTATAACGCTATCTTGGGGAGACCAGGGTTGAATCTGCTAATGTCGTAATCTCCACTAAGAGATTATTGGTAAGGTTCCCCACCGATAAAGGAGTCAGAGAGATGAAAGGGGAGCAAAGCCCGCCACCGCTCTGCTATCATTTGTCTCCCAGCCCGCTGGAAGCGGCATCGGCAATAGCCTCTGAGCCGCTCGATCCCCGGGAGCTGGGAAGGAGGGGAGAGCCAGCCGAGCACCTTCTGACCCTCCCCTTGGGTGATGACTCGGCAAAGATTGTGCAGGTGGGGCGTTGCTTCCAGAAGAGGCACGTAGTCAACTTCTTACTTTCCTGCGTGCAACACCGACGTCTTTGCATTGTCATCCTCAGACATGCCGGGCGTCCCCGAAGAAGTGATCACCCATCGGCTCAACCTCAGGCCAGAATGTCGGCCGGTCCGATAGAAAAAAAGAAACTTCGCTCCAGATAGATAGAAAGCTATCGACGAAGAAGTTCGCAAGTTAATGGCTGCAGGCCATATTCGGGAGGTTCATTACCCCGAATGGTTGGCCAATGTGGTGTTAGTCCGCAAGACCAATGGGAGCTGGAGAATGTGCGTGGATTTCACTGATCTCAATAAAGCATGCCCAAAGGATAGCTTTCCCCTGCCCCGGATCGATCAACTGGTGGATGCTACATCCGGACATGAGGTCCTTAGCTTCATGGATGCTTTCTCTGGATACAACCAGATCCGGATGAATCCAGCGGATGAAGAAGCTACCTCCTTCATAACTGAGAAGGGGTTATACTGCTACAGGGTAATGCCTTTTGGGCTAAAGAACGCGGGAGCCATCTACCAAAGGCTGATGAACAAGGTCTTCGAAGGCCAGATAGGACGCAACATGGAAGTGTACGTGGATGACATGTTGACAAAAAGCGTCCATGCCACTGACCATATCGCGGACCTAACGGAGACTTTTCACAACCTTTGTCGATACCAGATGAAGCTGAACCCACGCAAGTGTGCATTTGGGGTGACAGCCGGAAAGTTCTTGGGTTTCATGGTAACCGGCGGGGGATCGAGGCTAACCCGAACAAAGTATAAGCCATCTTGGACATGAGGCCTCCCGCCAGCAAGAAGGAAATACAGCGCCTGACGGGAAGGGTGGCCGCCTTAAGTCGCTTCTGTCCAAGTCTGCTGAGAGGTGCCTACCTTTCTTCAAAGCGCTCCGCAAGGTCAATGAATTCAAATGGACGAAAGAATGTCAAGAGGCATTCGAGGGGTTAAAGGAATTCTTATCTACCCCGCCGCTGCTAGCCAAGCCAACAGTGGAGAAGAACTCCTTCTATACCTCGCGGCCTCTCCTGAAGCCGTTAGTTCTGTGCTGGTCCGCATGGACACCAATGGCATGCAAAGGCCAGTATACTACACAAGCAAGGTGCTCCACAATGCAGAGACCAGATACTCAAATATGAAAAGATTATATTCGCATTGATCATGTCTGCCCAGCATCTGCGCCATACTTCCAAGCTCACCCGATCGCGGTGATCATAGACCAACCTTTGAAGACAGTTCTCGCTCGCCCGGATACTTCAGCCGGCTGGCAAGGTGGGCCCTTAAGTTGGAGGAATTCGATCTGTCTTTTTGCCCCCGGTCGGCCATGAAGTCTCAAGTCTTGGCAGATCTTTTGGTCGAATGCACTTGGGAGAGGAGCAACCTAAAGAACCTCCTACAGACACTCAGCCCCTCGGAACCAGTGACGATGAATGGGTCCTTCATGTAGATGGGGCATCGAATTCTCAAGGGAGCGGAGCAGGCCTCATCTTGGCCAACTCGGATGGAGTTGTAACCGAGTGTGCACTTCGCTTCCTCTTTCCAGCCACTAATAATCAGGCAGAATATGAAGCTTTGCTGTCCAGGATGAGATTAGCTCGAGAGCTTGGGGTGAAACGCCTTAGGGTATTCACCGACTCCCAACTGGTCGCTGGCCAAATCACAAGGGAATATGAAGCAAGGGATCCCATCATGTCCCGCTACTTAAGTATGGTGCAATCGCTGGCTTCTCCCTTGGCTCACTTTAGCGTCAGCTACATTCCTCGACAGGAGAATGCTAGAGCCGACGCCTTATCCCGTCTTACCACCTCAGCCGATGGGATTGGGAAGAGCTTATGTGGAGCACTTAGAAGCCCCGAGTATTGACGTATCAAGAGAAACTCTACTAGTGGAGCAGGAGTCTTCCTGGATGGACGCCTACGTCCGGTACTTTACCGAGGGTATCCTCCCAGAAGACCCTGCCGAAGCCAGGAAACTTAAAGATGGGCCCCAAAGTTTTTCATAATGGAGGGAAAGCTCTACCGAGGTCGTTCTCATACCCAGTCCTCAGGTGTGTCGGTCCCACCGAAGCCAATTATATTCTGCGGGAGATACATTAAGGTATATGTGGAAGCCATCTGGGGGCAGGGCTCTTGCATACAAAGCCCTACGGCAGGGGTATTACTGGCTGACAATGAAGGAGGATGCATCCGAACTTGTCAAGAGGTGCGACAGCTGCCAGCGCCATGCCAACATTCAACATCAACCGGCGTCCCAGCTGACCCCCCTGGCTGCACCCTGGCCCTTTGCACAGTGGGGCATGGACATCCTGGGACCGTTCCCTTCAGCCTCTGGACAACGCAAGTTCCTAGTGGTGGCCGTCGACCATTTCACCAAGTGGATCGAGGCGGAGGCTCTCGCTAAGATCACGGAGGTCAAAATAAGGACTTTCTTCTGGAAGTCTATGGTGTGCCGGTTCGGGCTACCGCACACCCTCGTTACTGACAACGGCCGACAGTTTGACAACACGGCCTTCCGGGAATTCTGCGATGGCCTAGGCATCCATCATCGATTCACCTCTGTGGGGCACCCCCAAACCAACGGTGCAGCCAAGGTGACCAATCGCATCATCCTCCAAGGACTCAGGGCTCGGCTAGATAGCTGCAAAGGGCGCTGGGTGGAGGAACTCCCCAGTGTACTGTGGGCCTACCACACGACGCCGCGAGCATCTACTAGGGAAACTCCTTTCAGCCTGGTCTTTGGGACCGAGGCGGTCATCCCGGTGGAGATAGGAGTTCCCAGTCCCCGGACGGAATTATACCACGAAGAAAGCAACTCAAACCAGCTGAGGGCCGATCTGGATTTGGTGGAAGAATTGCGAGACCAAGCACAGCTTCGCATGGCAGCATTCCGTCAGCGAGTGGCCAAGTACTACAATGCTCGAGTGCGATCCAAGACGTTCCGTTCTGGAGATCTCGTTCTGCGAAGAGCTGAAGTATCAAAGCCAACAGAGGGGGGCAAGCTGGCACCGAAATGGGAAGGACCATACAGTGTCAAGGAGGTACTTCACCACGGGGTATACAAAGTTGAAGAGCTAGATAGGAAACCACTTCCTCGCACCTGGAACGCCGATAATTTACGCCGGTATTACCAGTAAGGTGCTATCTTCATTAATTTGAATCTATTTGATAGATTGATGTCCGAAATGTTCGCATTATTTTTGAATGAGTATGTTCGGCAATTAAAGACCGTTTCACACCGGCAATTAAAGACCGGCTCCGCGTCGGCACTAAAGACCAGCTCCGCATCGGCATCAAAGACCGGTTCCGCACCGGCGATTAAAGACCGGCTCCGCATCGGCACCAAAGACCGGCTCCGCGTCGGCAACAAAGACCGGCTCGCGTCGGCATAAAAGACGGTTCCGCACCGGCAATTAAAGACCGGCTCCGTCGGCATAAAAGATCGGCTCCGCATCGGCACTAAAGACCGGCTCCGCGTCGGCATAAAAGACCGGCTCCGCGTCGGCACCAAAGAGGCTCCATCTGCAACAAAGACCGGCTCCGTGTCGGCATAAAAGATCGGTTCCACACCGGCAACTTAAGACCAGCTCCGCATCGGCAATAAAGACCAGCTCCGCATCGGCATAAAAGACCGGTTCCGCACCAGCAATTAAAGACGGCTCCGTGTCGGCATAAAAGACCGGCTCCGCGTCGGCATCGAAGACCGGTTCCGCACCGGCAACTTAAGACCGGCTCTGCGTCGGCAATAAAAGGCCGGCTCCGTGGCATCAAGGACCGGTTCTGCACCGGCAATTAAAGACCGGTTCTACACTGGCAACTTAAGACCGGCTCCGCGTCGGCATAGAAGACTGGCCCCGCGTTGGCACTAAAAACCGGCTCCACGTCGGCACACTAAAGATCGGCTCCGCATCGGCACCAAGATCGGCTCCGCGTCGGACCTAACGATCGGCTCTCCGCGTTGAACCTAAAGACCGGCTCCCCGCGTTGGCACTAAAGACTGGCTTCTTGCATCGGTAATTCGTGACAATGTTTTGGTGAACAATCACATTTCGCGACCTACCTAACGAGGCACTATTGGTTGGTGATTCACGACAGCTTACACAACTAAAGCTGATTATAACCAAAGGCACGCAATGAGGGTTAAAGCATTCATTGATTGCTAAAAGGTTACAAAATTGCCGACCTGAGTCGGGCTTAGAGCAATAAAAAACAAAAAAAACTACTAAGGGTTATTTGGGGCCGGGTCATTGTCTTCAGGGACGTCATCTGGCTTCAGCCCTTCAATGTCCTCCAGTCGTAGAGTTCTTGGATTTTTTCCTTACAGTCTTGGAAGCCGGCATTATAAGCAAACGCCGCCGATTCGGCTAGCTCCTTATCAAAGGCTTTAGACTTTCTAAAATCCTCTACGGCCTCTGCAGCCCTTTTCTCCGCCTTGAGGGCTCTTTGCTCGGACTCGACGGCCTCCCTCTTGGCCTCAGTCACCGCCGCCTCCAAGTCGACAATCTTGGCGTTGGACTGGCGAGCGGCCTCTTTAGCTGCGTCTATTTCAATGGAGGCGGAATCCAATCGAGTCTTCAAGATGCACATTTCTACTCCACCACCTTCAGCCTCTCCTCGGCCATCCTTTGCTTTTCCTTGGCTGCTTGAGCGTTATCCAGCTCATTGGTTGCGCGACGCTGGGCAACTTCCAGCGCGTACTCGGCCTTCTCGGCTCTCAGCCGGATGGTTTCGACTTCGCCCTTTAGGGTGGCCGGGTATCCTCCAAAGCCATTTCCGCCTTTTCTGCCCTGCTTGGAGTGATAACATCTCCTCCCGCGCCTGGTCGATAGCAGTATCACTCAGGGTCCAAAGTTCCCTCATGGCGATCAGAGAGTTCAGTGCCTAAAAGGAATGTCAATATTAAAAAGCAAAATAAAACAAACGAAACAAAGAGGAAAAACGATAATGGAGCAGAGGCTCACCCAGAGATGTGCCACAGACGCCTTGCGGAAGAAGGTGGCTCTCCCTTGATGCCGGAGAAACTCTTGCACCTCCACCACAGATGCTTCATCTAAGGCCCGCTCGGCCCAACGGCTGTGGTTCGCCAACAGTGATTGGAAGGAAGGGTCGACGCCCCTCCTTTCCCTTGGCACGGGGTCCGCGGAGGC
>UESW01004498.1:725458-763032 GCA_900491605.1 Calamus simplicifolius
AACAGTGATTGAAGGAAGGGTCGACGCCCCTCCTTTCCCTTGGCACGGGGTCCGCGGAGGCGGATTCCGCCTCTGACTCTGCTGCCTCCGGCCCCTTGACTGGTGGAGGCGCTTCAGTTGTTGCCCTACGGGGGGCAAGATAGTTGTGGGAGTTGGCCCTATTGCTGCAGGAACTTGCTCCGTCTCCACGGCTTCGGGCAAGGGTGACGGCGCTTTTGCGACCTACTCAGGAGAAGGATCGAGCAGGATGACAGGAGGAGCTGGAACTGAAGATCTCTCTTCTACTTGGCTTCGCCCGACTTCCTCGCCGGCCTCGGCCCTTACCATATCTATCTTGGCGGGCTCGTCGGCTTGGGCTCTGGCCGCCTCGCACACGTGCGGGGATTCTACAATTTTGGCCCTTTTAGCATCGTCCTCCCCAGCGTCGGCCCTTCTAGGGTCGACCTTCTTCAAAACCTTAGCACGCAGGGGCTTCACAACTCTAGCCCCTCCAGTGTCGGCCCTCCCCGCATCGGCCCTCCCCACTTTGGCCCTCCCCGCGTCGGCCCTCCCCACTTCGGTCCTCCTTGGGATTTTGGCAACGGCCCTTCTCTCAGTAAGGGACTCATTCCTCGTAGTCTTCCTCTTCCTAGTGGCCGCCTGCCTGAGCTCGCGAAGTGATGGCGCCATCCCTATAAAGGCGGAAGATGAATTTAAAAAAAAAAAGAAAAAAGAAGGGGAAAAAGGAAAAAGAAGGTGAGTAATCAAGTGCTCACCACTCGAAGGAATTAAGCCGGCAAGACAAGGTTTTCCTCAGCTAGAAGCTTATTGCACCGAGGGACATCGGCAGTCAGAAGCTGCCCGAATGCCATCCGATCTCTTGGGAGGATGGAGGAATCCCTATTGGCATCAATGTTGGGTGTCCCCCAGCTTCCGTTCACCCCGTCGATATCAGCAAAAAAGAACTTATCCTTCCACCCCTTGACAGAGGTGGGATGGTACAACTTAAGGATGCTATTGGACCTAAGGGTGAAGGACCACCAACCTGATTGCTTGCGGAGGGTATAAAAGCTACAGAATAAGGAGATGCTGGCCTCTATGCCTTGTAGGTGACAGAGAACCAGAAAGCCAACGATGGTTGGATCGAATTAGGCACTAGCTGGGAAGGTGTTAGAGAATATCGGTCCAGAAGATTGAGAATGAAAGGGTGGATAGGTAGTCGAAGTCTGGCCTTAAAGAAGGCTTCGTACAAGGCAACTCTTCCGGGACGGGAAGAGGTTACCCTGTCATTAGGAGCAGGGTAGAACAAACGAAGGTCTGATGGAAAGCTATATTTGGCTTTCAGATTTACTATGTCTTGAGCAGACATAGTGGAAGCAGTCCCTTCGGGGACTCCTTGACGACGCTAGAGGGACCAACAGCCGTCGGACGGCTCCGGGCGGAAATCCGCCCGCCGGTCAGATGATTCCCGGCTATGGGGCGACTGACCGGCCGTTGTTCCAGCAAGGAGTGATTAGAGGAGGGGTAGACCACTGGCTTGGTAAGGAAGCGGAAGTTTGAGAAGGGGTGGGGAAACACCCCCAAGAATCGGAAATGGAGCAAGAAGGCGAGGAAGCCATGGAGACTAACCTGAAAACTTGAGCTAAGATCGAAGGAGTACGAGGAGAGAACGAACACGGGAGACGAACGAACGCTTGCGGACTCAAGAGGAAGCAGTAGCGTAGAGAAGGGAGGATGAGAGGATAAGGACGATTTTTCCTCTTATAACCCATTTCAAATCACCCCACAATCGTCCGTTCTGGCTACGTGTCCACCTTCGAATGGAAGGCGCTTCGGCGGCCTACCAGCGCGAAAAATACGAAAAGCTCCACCAATAAAGAGACGGCATTGGCCTTACCACAATGATGATGCTCGCCTTTTGTGATTTATTGCTCGAGAGAAATCCTCTCCAATCCCAACAGCCCGAACAGGCGAAATGATGGCGTGAAAATCGGCCGCCCAGAGGATATTAACATCCCTTTCGCGGGTGATTGTGCGCTCACCCATCTCAGGAGCGGGGGGGCATCTGATACGGCTGGCCGTTTCCTCTGGGTGGTATTATCTTTTGCATGATTTTCGAAAAATGATATGACAGCAAAACCCAGAAATAGAACTCCAGCGCTGGCCTCCAGCGTTGGCCTTTGGCTCCGACCTCTAGCTTCAGCCTCCAGCGTCGGCCTCCAGCGATGGCCTTCAGCGCTGGCCTTTGGCTCCGGCCTCCAGCGCCGGCCTCCAGCGACGGCCTCCAGCACTGGCCTTTGGCTCCAACTTCGGCCTCCAGCGTCGGCCTCCAGCAACGGCCTCCAGCGTCGGACTCCAGCAACGGCCTCCAGCGCTGGCCTTTGGCGTCGGCCTCCAGCGCCGGCCTCCAACAACGGCTTCGGTCCTTACTTGATGCCTTTTTTGCATGCACAATGACCCATCTCATGCAACAGATCCCGTGATTCGAGGTCTATTGCCGTGTACCTCACTCACTGAAATCACGGGCAAGTGTTAGCACGTTCAGTAGTTACCGCTACAAGCGGCCCTCATCCAGCAACGGCTTAACCACTTGCCGTTCGGAGAAACTTATCCCAACAAGGAAGATTCGACGGTTCTAATGGAACGAGGTAAACGGGACCCCCAGACAGATATAAGGAGGACCCGAGCTCAATGCAAGGGGATCTCTCTCTCTCTCTCAAGCTCTGCTGATATACAACATTCCTGTTCTTCAAACCACTGACTTGGGCGTCGGAGGGTCCCCACCGAAACCATCGGTCCGGACTTTTTTGCAGGCTCTAGAAGGAAGACGGTGACCTCTCGACATCCTCGAAGGCCTGCGGAGATCTCAGCTCACCCGACGCTCATCGCAAGTGATTTGGCAGCAACATGACCTAGACTCTGTGCCATCTGACGCCTTGCCCTAAAATGATATACTTTACCAACACGATGTATCTTGGTCATCATAACATGCATCAATCTTCCACTCTGAGTCACATAGGAGATCCACTGCATCTGAGGGTGCAACCCTTTCTTCATCTCTCTTCCATCTAACAATCATGAAAACATAGGGCTATTAATGTAGGTAGCTCAATCAGAAAATAGTTTTTACTTCGCCCTGCATCTCTGTAGCACTTCTCCGGTTAAATTGATATATATGAAATTGAGTTGCCTTATGATCCAGAGATTAATCAAGTGATGCAGATCCTTTCAGTCTTCTTAACTACAGGCTACCTTAAGCCTGATTTGCAATTCAGGCAACTTCATTGTGTTCAAGTAGGGAGGTATAGAAAGTGAAAGAAAATATTAAAATAGCCTACATGCAATGCAATGTGGTTAAAGAAAGGAAATCACAATCTGATACGTACATAACTGATATTCTAAATTCTTATACTCATCTTCTCAGAGGGAAGATACTATTGCTGTACATTTTTGCGATAAAAAAGAAACATAGAAGCAGATTAACTTCTGAAGGTATAGCTAAGTATTCTGAAAATAAGTATGCATCACTTTCATCTGCTATCATTTCATGGGTTCAGACCACTCTGGAAACCAACTAGAATAATCTATGTTGCTGCTGAAATCTGTCCTTCGACTCGGGCGTGATCAGGCTTCGAGATGGGCTTCCTCCTAGACGGACCTGCAAAACAGTCCTCACGCGAGAGGCGTTGGGGGTGGTCCTCTGCGGAAGACCCTCCGACGCTCAAGTCAGTGGAGATTGGCAATCAACAAAAATGAGGAGAAGGATCTTTCTGAAGAGTTTCTTCAAAGCTCAGAGTAGAGCGCTAATGGCGGAAACAAAGGCAGGGAAGGGGAGAGGGTGCCAGTGAGCAAGTGCACATCGAGTGTGTAAGAGATGGCCCCTTACCTGAGGAGATCTGAGGCTGTGGTATTTATAGAGGATCACCTGGTTGCTTGGGAGCGTCGTGGGTCCGAAAGCCGTTGAGATCCGAATCCAGTTTGTTACGAGATCGGTAGGATTCGTATCTGGTTAGTTAGAGGATCGACGGCTGGGAAAGCTTGTTGATGTCTCGAGATTTGGCAAGGGCATAGGCTCCAGGGCCCTAGGCCACTCTCAGATATGATTCATGTTTAGAATTTTACTACTTCAAGGTCTTCCGCGCCGAATTCCGTAGAGGTATAGGTATCGCTCGGGCTTGGCCGAGTGATAGGAGAGACCGGCTAGAGAGGCCGGATGATGAGATGGCTCGGCTGGGGTCGAGAGACGAGATAGCTCGGCTGGGGACGAGGGATGAAAGCTCGGCTGGGGCTGAGAGACGAGATAGCTCGGCTGGGGCCGAGGGACGAAAGCTCGGCCAGGGCCGAGAGACGAGACGGCTCGGCTGGAGCCGAGAGGCGAAATAGCTCGGCTAGGGCTGAGAGATGATAAAGCTCGGCCGGGGCCGAGAGACGATAAAGCTCGATCGGGGCCGAGAGATGTGACCCGTGCCTTGGGAACCCTTGGCTTAGTGAGGGGCTAGGGCATCCCAATTTATCGAGGCTGACTTATCTCTGATGTATGTCGCAAGCGAGTAGGAATCAGGGTTAGTCTTAGCTATGTGCATAATTATTAATGCATAGCGATTTTATCCTTCAACAATCTATATTCCAAGATTCTTTAGCAATCCTCAAACCGAGATCTCTTTCACAGTCCTCAAATTTATGTCCTCAAATTGAATAAGCAACAGAGAGAAGAAATCCAATCGGTAGCCAAATTTCCACTCTGTGGTGTAGTTGGGATCTGCACCCAGGATTGACCACCATTTATGTCACATACCTGTTGACTGAAAATTGTACTCCTGCTCCTTGATTTTGATGGCTGTTTTATGTTTAGTCCGTTACCATCTACACACTATGCACCACTGTGTAACCATATCCAAAAACAGGCCCAAGCAAGACATAGCTCAACCGTGTACAAGGATTCAACATAGAAGTTAATTGTGTGCTGCGCTGAAATCAGATTGCAGTCAAACAAAGGGACAGGAATTTAGTTCCCTAATTATCGCTTTCCATCTACTGCTCCAATTTGTTTCAGTTTTTGAGGGCATTAGAGGAACAACCAACACCAAGTTATCAACTTTTGCCACCAATTCCCCCTTCCTTTAGTAAATCATATGTGCAAACAAGTTATTTAATTAATTAAGCTCCCTCCTTAACACTTTTGATTGTTCCACTGGTGAGTTTTATCAGGCTTTTTTGTTTCTCTGAATGTGGATGTTGTTTTTAACATTCCATTAGATGAAATTTCTTCAAATGCAGTGGAATGGATCTTATTAAATAGAATTCAGATAGGAAATATTAAAGCTCTAGTTTTTTTTTTTTTTTCAATTCTGTTTTCTCTTGCTGTTGTTCTGTGAAGTAGATCGGTTTGGGCTTCGCTTATATATCCATGTTGCTGTTGAAATCTGTCCTCCGGCTTGGGCGCGATCGGACTGCAGCGTGGGCTCCCTTCTGGGCAGACCTGCAAGACAGTCCTCACGCGAGAGGCGTTGGGGGTGGCCCTCTGCGAAAGACCCTCCGACGCCCAAGTCAGTGGAGACCGGCAATCAACAAATATGGGGAGAAGGATCCCCCGGGAAGAGTTCCTCCGAGCTCTCGTGGGAGCTTTTATGGCGGAGTGTGAGAAATGTGAGTGAGAAAATGGGCGTAGAATAGTCGTACCTGAGGGGCTTGAGGGTGGTAGTATTTATAGGCGGTCACCTGACTTCTTGGACGTGCTCTGGATGAGGTCTGAAAGTTGTTGGGATTCGAAACGGATTCGAATCATGTTGTTACAGGGCCGGTAGGATCCGTATCTGGTTAGTTAGAGGATCGACTGGGAGGCGGGGAGAGCTGCCGATGGCTCGAGATCAGTGGCTGCGTGGTCCCTAGGCCACTATTGTAGGTCATAGGCCACATCTCGGTATGATTCCTTGTTTCTGTTATAGTTAATTTGTAGGTCATAGGAATCTTATTCTGTTATAGTGAATTTGAACTCTCCCGCACCAGATTCCGCAGAGGTGTTTGAACGCTGTGGTTCAGTCATCATGGCTGGCGGAGGCTCGGCGGAGGTAGGTGCCGAGGCACAAGGGGCCAACTTGGATCAGGCGGGGCCGGCCGGGATGAAAGTGTCGGGGCAGTCTGGGAGGTGCCGGGGCCGCCTGGCTTGGACACGCCGGGGCCGGCTGAGAGGTGTGCCGGGGCTGACTTGGATCAGGCGGGGCCGGCCGGGATGGGAGCGCCGGGGCCGGCTGGGAGGATGCCGGGGCCGCCTAGCTTGGACATGCCGGGGCCGGCTGAGAGGAGTGCCGGGGTCGACTTGGATCAGGCGGAGCCAGCCGGGATGAGAATGCCGGGGCCGGCTGGGAAGAGTGCCAGGGCCGAATGGGAGGTGCGGGGCCGCCTGGCTTGGACACGCCGAGACCGGCTGAGAGGTGTGCCGGGGCCAACTTGGATCAGGCTGGGCCGGCCGGGATGGGAGCGCCGGGGCCAACTTAGAAGAGTGCCGGGGTCGACTTGGATCAGGCGGAGCCAGCCGGGATGAGAATGTCGGGGCCGGCTTAGAAGAGTGCCGGGGCCGACTTGGATCAGGCGGAGCCAGCCGGGATGGGAGCGCCAGGGCCGACTTAGAAGAGTGTCGAGGCCGACTTGGATCAGGCGGAGCCAGCCGGGATGAGAATGCCGGGGACGGCTGGGAAGAGTGCCGAGGCCGACTTGGATCAGGCGGAGCCAGCCGGGATGAGAATGCCGGGGCCGGCTGGGAAGAGTGTCGGGGCCGGCTGGGAAGAGTGCCGAGGCCGCCTGGCTTGGACACACCGGGACCGGCTGAGAGGTGTGCCGGGGCCGACTTGGATCAGGCTGGGCCGGCCGGGATGGGAGCGTTGGGGCTGGCTTAGAAGAGTGCCGAGGCCGATTGGGAGGTGTTGGGGCCGCCTGGCTTGGACACGCCGGGGCCGGCTGAGAGGAGTGTCGGGGCCGGCTGGGAAGAGTGCCGGCCTTTGGGGCCATCGGTTTTGGAGGTGTCGACCTTGGAGGTGCCGGTCTTGGAGCTGTCGGCCTTTGGAGCCATCGGTCTTTGGGGCCGTCGGTCTTGGAGCCGTCAGCCTTTGGAGGTGTCGGCCTTTGGGGCCGTCGGCCTTTGGAGCCGTCGGCCTTTGGGGCCGTCGGTCTTGGAGCCGTCGGTCTTGGAGCCATCGGCCTTTGGAGGTGTCGGCCTTTGGGGCCGTCGATCTTTGGAGCTGTCGGCCTTGGAGCTGCCGGTCTTTGGAGGTGTCGGCCTTTGGAGCAGTCGGCCATGGAGCTGTCAGTCTTGGAGCCGTCGGCCTTTAGAGCCGTCGGTCTTTGGGGCCGTCGGTCTTGAAGCCGTCGGCCATGGGAGAACCCATGCACATTACGTGGTCCTTTTTCCCTTTTGTTCTCTTTCTTCATTATGACGAGACGCTCGTTGCTGGAATATTGCGCCAGCAGGCCAGTTGGCAAGCAGAGCGTTTGGATCGGGCGCGACCCCATCGCCAATGTGAGCGATCAACAATGTAATGACGATTTTACCTCTTATCAATCCATAATTCCAATTTTTTAGTTCAGGTTATATAATCCATCCAAAATTTTCACTTTGACTGAATTCTGAACTTATACCTCCTCTTCTCATATTTTACAATGATCATTAATATCATCAAACAATCAATCTTTTTTTTTTGCACGGGTATACTTTCACCTCTTCAATCCAGTTGTCCTGTACTCTCTAATAATGGTTTAAGCCAGGATAAAGAATTACAGAATAGTTACCAATGTAAGCGCTCTTCATGGTATGTTTCCTCCTCAACTTCTTTCTCCACTTCTATAGCCTCAGTATTTTTTTTCTTGAGATCATCTCCACTTTCTAAGTCTTCACTCCACAACAAATTCACAGTTTTCACCAATCAGTAAATGTCCGCCTGTTTGCCATTGGTTCTGGTCCTTGGACTGCCAAGAACACTGGAAGATAGTAGAAATACATTTCCAAACTCAAAGAGTTTTTGTATTACAATCTTTCACAATTCTTTTAACTCCTTTTTGTATTACAATGGAAGAATTGTCTTGCCTGTGACAATTCTTTTAACTCCTTTTTGTATTACAATCTTTCACAAGTAATTCATCTGCGTTCAGTAACTCGAGTTGTTCCTTATGAGTAACATGCAGCTGTATGATGTGAAAAGATATTCATTTTGGTTAACATGTTTTTAAAGGCACAACATGCTAAGATGCTGATCCTTCAAAGCACAAATACTATTAAATACATTTATGGACTTTATAGATGGAGATGTGAGAGATAATG
Source organism: Calamus simplicifolius (assembly GCA_900491605.1). Classification (NCBI taxonomy): domain Eukaryota; kingdom Viridiplantae; phylum Streptophyta; class Magnoliopsida; order Arecales; family Arecaceae; genus Calamus; species Calamus simplicifolius. The sequence continues at coordinate 733,749 of UESW01004498.1, forward strand.
CATTTGGCCTAATACCTGAAAACTCATAGAAGAACGAGAGACAAACCACTACTCTATTATAAGAAATCTAATTCATCATTTTTTTCTTTTTTTCTTTTTTATTGTTCTTTCCTTCTACATCATGACAAAAACTTGTAAAGCATGTTTTAAACAGAATACTCATCTAAAAATATCATATTTTATCCAATATTTAGTTATAAATTTCCATCTTTTGTTTTTCTACAAGAAGATTCCTACTATGACGAAAATAGAAAGAAACTAACAGAGCTACTCTAAGTTCAACGACTGGTTCAGATACCGTCTCATCACCGCCCATTTTTTATTTGCTCATCGAAGCTGATCGTTGCAGCAGATAGTTGTAATCAACATCATCGATAGCATTACTTCGAAAATTTAAAAAAAATTAGTGGATTATCATCTGAATAAAATTTTCAACAGTTTACAAAACAAAACGAGAGAGGACTGGCAGACGCCGATTTAAGGTACCTGAGGTTAAGATAACAGAGAGCCGCGACGTTGAGAGGTTAATAGAGACGCTAATGGATCCATCCGTATTGAAGAGCTTGTTAGTCCGATACGCTTCGCGCACAAGCCTGTTCCTGAACGGGTTGGGCTGAGCCGAGCTGATTCTCTAAAATAATGGTAAGGAAAACTCAATCTAAATTTTAAATTCAATCCAAATTTTATAATTTTTTTTAATTTAACGTTCTCTTATACATCATTCGGATTTAATTTAAGCCAAAAAAAATAGATACTCAATTACTCACCCACGTCGACTATAAACCTTAATTATATCAATTTTTTTCTTTGCTAATTATTTCTATTAATTTATTAAATAAATTCTTATTTGATTTTATTTTCTTAACAATATTTTTTTCATCCAGTTTTACTTATATCTAAATATTTATATTTTTATTATTTTTGATAAATATTTAATATATCTTTAATATATAAATATATATTTTAAAATTTATAATATGAATCTAAAAATAATTATTCAATAAAATTAAAAGTTTTTAATAAAAATTTAAATTTAAGTTAATTATTTCATTTTATTTAATTTTTTAAATTTATATTTAATTATTAACTACTAAATTTTAATTATAAAATGAAAGTTAGATATATATTGAAATATAATAATTATTTTTGATATTTTATTCATTAGAGTGATAGAGTACCTCGATATGGAAGCCCTCTTTTGAATTAGTCTTTTCTTCTAGTCAAATATTCTTTCTTTCTCGTCAAATTATTAATACGTCAATATATAGCCAATTTGAAAAAGTAGAAAAGAAAAGCGTTTTATATAGTTTATTAGGTCTCCACCAATATCTCAATAAATTTTTTATATAATGAATTAGGCATTACGTTTATGCTATGGTTCATAAGAGGTTTGAGTTGAGACTACAATAAATGAAACATGGAACGTTTGTATGTTAATTAATATTCTATGGTCATGTCTATTTCATGTGCACTCATGCAAATGACATAAAGATTTAAAAAATACATCCAACTTTGATGGGAGGCTACAAATATTATCCAACTCAATTAATGTTATTCAGAAATTCAATGTTTTGGGGTTCAAAGTTGAAACTGGATTACACTTGGATCCCAAACAGATATAAATAATATATCTCAAATTTTTTTAATGGACCAGACTTGACTTGATCAGCAAATGGATTAGTTTGAATACAAAATCATGACTTGAAACCAAGTTATATAAAGGCCAATCATGACAAAACCCAGTTTGACCCATTTGAAGACTTAATCCAATCCATAATTAAAAGTCCATCAGTTAGGTCAGGTTTGAAAATTGGACCGTTATCAATTTCAGTTCGGATTCAGATCTAATATTTTTCAATCTAACTCAACTTGACCTATATATTATCTAAATTTGATTAAAATTAATAGAAAATAAATCTGACCTTATCTGAGGCCAATTAATCGGACCTATAAACTTTAATTATATGAATATTATTTATTTCACTTCAATTATCATGAATTTATTGAATAAACTCTCATTAAAATTAACTCTCGTATTTCACCTTAATAATTTGATATCCTCTTATCTATTTTTACTTAATTATATTTAAATATTATATTTCATTATTTATTTTAGTAGATTCTTATTTATAATATCTTTAAGTATATCAATAAATATAAAATCATAATTTATAACCTTACTTTGATGGAATTAAAAGGTTATTAATGAAAAATCTAAGTTGATTTTTTAATTTTATTTATATTTTTAATAGATTTGTATTTGACTATCAACTACTAGACTTTAGTTGTAAAATAATAGTTAAATTCTTGACTCAAATACTAATAAATTTCAACTCAATTTCATCTTGAACTTTAATATTTTAGGTCAAACTTAGGTCATACTTGACCCCAACCAACTTGAATAATCGTTTAGATTTAAAATTCTTTCTATGGACTTAAGCAAATTCGATTCAATCAGTAAAATGTAAAATGAGTTGAATCGAAATCAAGCATAAAGTTAGGCACGGCACGAACCGGATCGTGCCGGCATGGCCCATTAAGCTGTGCCATGCCGAGCTCAAAAAATGCAGCCCGATACAGCACGGCCCACGTTGGGCCCATGCCCACGGCCCATTGTTGACCCAATTATTGATTTTGATGATTAATAAAAAGATATGAGATATTCATTTTATTACTAATAGATTTAACAAGTGTTTTAGGGCTTAAAAAGATTTGATCAATCAAAAAGGATAAAGAAATACGTTTTTGAATCAATTGCCAGAGGTATGTTTCAAAATTCAGAGCCTGGAGTCGACACCTAGAAGGTCTGAGCCGACCCCATGGCCGATCAGATGCTTTCCTGATTTTGGCACGGTCTAGAGCCGACACCCAGTGTTTTGGAGCCGACACCCAGAGTTTCGGAGCCGACACTTACAGTGTCTGGAGCCGACTCCAATGCGGGAAAAAAGTATGTTTTTGGACTACTCTGGAGCCGACACTTACAGTTTTTCGGAGCCGACTCCCGAATGCGACGAGCCGACACTTACCTTTTTCGGAGCCGACTCCTCAACGAACTTTTACTTTCTATTTTTGGATACTCGACTTGGAGCCGACACCTGAAAAGTTGGAGCCGACTCCAACCTGTCAGGAACGGATTTTCAAAATGTCAGAACGGCCTCCAACGGTAATATTTTCTCACCTAATCTCTAACGGATACTTTTCTTGTGTGTAGGAGGAATCCAAGGACAAATAACGGCTAGTTTTTCACCTAATCATGGATTGAAGAGAATCTATAAAAGGGAGACCGTCGTTTAAAAAAAAAGGACAAAAAATAGAGAGAAAATAACTTAAAAAATCCGAGAAGTCTTGAGCAAGAAATCAAAGAGGAAAGAGTCAAAGTTCAAATCCATCAACTCTAGAAAGCTCAAAGAGAAATCCAAGGCATTCAAGTTCAAAATCGAAGGATTTTCCAAAAGAAGAAAAAGAGAGCCAAAAGCCCTTTTTCCCAACTTCTCATCTGCAATCTTTGTGAAGAATCCGAGCTGAGGCCTGATTCAACATCTCAAAGGAGAAGAGGAAAAGAAGAAAAGAAGAAAAGCTCAAATCAACTCTGCTTCAAACAGGCTTTTCTAACCTTGTTTATTTATATTGAATATTTGCTCATTTGAGGAGCTGTTTGTAAACTCTATTCTCATTTGTTTTTGCTAGTTCAATCAGGGGGATTGAATTAGTGGAGGTAGTATACCTCGGGTCAAGCTAGATTAGCTTGGGTTTGGGTTTTGTGCTGGTGAGCCCGAAAAACCAGCTGGGTTCGTTGTGATCCCGGGGAAAACAACAAGTTTTTGAGTTGTGAGCTTGTAAAACAACTCGGCTGTAATCTAGTAGATTATAGTGTGGACCCAAGTGGTACTTGGGAGTGGACGTAGGTGTTGGATACACCGAACCACTATAAAATCCTTGTGTTTGCCGTGTTTTGATTCTCTCTCTCTCTTGTTTGTGGTTAATATTTATTCTGCACTTAATCTTGTGTATTCCAAAGCCAATCATTTTAAAAGGTTAAATTTTTTAAGAACCCAATTCACCCCCCTCTTGGGTTGCCATCTGGGCCAACAATTGGTATCAGAGCAAGTGCTCATTTGAATTTGGTCTAACGATCAAGAGCTAAAGATCCAAATGGCAGCTCAAGCTAGCTCATCTTATTTAGAAGGTCAATCCACTAATCGACCTCCTTTATTTAATGGAACTAATTATAGTTATTGGAAAGCTAGGATGAAGATTTTTATTCAAGCACTTGACTATGACTTATGGGGAATCATAGTTAATGGTCCACACACACCCACAATTAGAGTAGACAACATGGTGATTCCTAAACCGAAACGGAATGGGATGAACATGATAAGAAGTTGGCTCAGCTCAATGCTAAAGCCATGAATGTTTTGTATTGTTCATTGGATGCAAATGAATTTAATCAAATTTCTACATGTATTTCCGCAAAAAAATTTGGGATAGATTAGAAGTTACCCATGAGGGTACTAATCAAGTAAAAGAATCAAAAATTAATATTTTGGTGCATAAATATGAACTATTTAGCATGGAACAAACTGAAACAATTACATGCATGTACACAAGATTCACTGATATTGTTAATGGCTTGAAAAGTCTTGGTAAGACTTATACTAATTCTGAACTTGTGCGTAAAATTCTTAGGTCACTTCCAAGATCATGGGAAGCGAAGGTGACTGCAATCCAAGAAGCCAAGGATTTAAATGTTTTACCTTTGGAGGAGCTACTTGGATCCTTAATGACTCATGAGCTGACTATGAAACAACATCAAGAGGAGGAAGTCAAGAAGAAGAAAACTATTGCCCTCAAGGCTGCAGAAAGTGAGGAAAGCTGCAGTGATGATGATGAGGAGACTGCACTCCTTGCAAAGAAATTCAAAAGGTTCATGCAAAGAAGGAGACCCTTCCACAAGAAAAAGTCTGGAACAAAAATGGAAGGAGAAAAGAGAAAGAGAGAAGGACAAAGAAAAAAAAAAGAGCCCTTAATATGTTATGAGTGCAAGAAACCGGGGCATTTCAGATATGACTGTCCTCAATTGAAGAAAGTCTACAAGAAGAAGAAGAAGGCTTATGTTGCAACATGGAGTGATAGTGAAGAATCCTCTTCGAGGAGGAACAAAAGGAAGTTGCCAACATTTGCTTTATGGCAAACGACGACATTGAGGTAAGTTCTGAAACACCTTATGATGATTTCACTTTTGAAGAATTATATGATGCATTTAATGAGTTAGTAAGAGATTTTAAGGTTCTGAAAAAGAAAAACAAATCATTGAAAAATGATAATCTAAATCTTGTCAAGAAAAAGATAATCTTACTCATGAAGTTGAAAAATTGAAATCAGAAAATGAAGCTTTGATTGAAGAAAAAGGATCAATTTCCAATGAAAATGATAGATTAAAGAAGGAAGTTGATAAATATAAAAATATAGTTGATAAATTTACATATAGTTCTGAAAAACTTAATTTATTATTGAGCAATCAAAGAGCTATATTTGATAAGGCTGGATTAGGTTATAGACCTAACATAAAACAAAAGTATGTCAAAAACTTCTTTAGAAAAGAACAAGATAAAAATGAAGTTTTATGTCATTATTGTAACAAAAAGGGACACAAAGCCTTTGAATGTAATTTTAAGAAAATTAACAAGAATTTAAGTAGTAAAGGAAGAAAATATGGGTTCCAAAAGGAACAATCTTTATTGCTACTAACCATGAAGGACCCAAGAAGGCTTGGGTACCTAAATATAAGACTTGATCATTTTTGCAGGAGTGTCTTGCGGCCAAAAGATCAAAGCAAAAGTGGTATCTCGATAGTGGCTGCTCAAGACACATGACGGGTGACAAGGATCAATTCATCACCCTTGAAAGCAAAAGGGAGGAGTTGTTACGTTTGGTGACAATGGCAAAGGCCAAATCATGGGGTTTGGTAAAATTCAAATAACTCCCTCCACATTTATTGAAAATGTCTTATATGTTAATGGTTTAAAGCATAATCTAATTAGTATTAGCCAATTGTGTGATAAAGGTTTCAAAGTATCATTTGAAGCTTCTATTTGCACTGTTTCTAATCCCATTGATAATAGCATTGTATTTACTGGAAATAGAAATGGCAATGTGTACTTGATTGATTTAGACAATTTGTCTACTAGTAATCATTGCTTAGTTGCTAATAATGCTAATATGAATGAGATTGGATGGTTATGGCATCGTAGATTAGGTCATGCAAGCACACACCTAATTTCAAAATTAATTAGAATGGATTTAGTAAAAGGCCTTCCACAACTAGATTTTGAAAATAACAAAATCTGTGATGCATGTCAATTTGGAAAACAAACTAGAAACTCTTTCAAAACTAAAAACATTGTTTCCACTTCTAGGCCACTTGAACTACTTCACATGGATCTATTTGGACCTACTAGAACCACTAGTCTAGGAGGAAAGAAATATGGTCTTGTGATTGTAGATGATTATTCTAGATACACTTGGGTATTATTTTTAGCTCATAAAGATGAGACCTTTCCAATATTTTTGAAATTCTTCAAGAAGGTCACAAATGAGAAAAACAACACCATAGTGTCTCTTAGAAGTGATCATGGCACTGAATTCGAAAATCATTTATTTGAAAACTTTTGCATTGAAAATGGCATCCATCATAATTTCTCTGCACCTAGAACACCACAACAAAATGGAGTTGTAGAAAGAAAAAATAGAACTTTAGAAGACATGGCCCGTACCATGCTATGTGAAAGCAACCTACCAAAGTACTTTTGGGCGGAAGCTATAAACACGGCATGTTACATTCTTAATAGAGCTTTAATTAGGCCAATCCTTAAGAAAACTCCTTATGAACTATGGAACAATAGAAAACCAAACATTAGTTATTTTCATGCATTTGGTTGTAAATGTTTCATTCATAATAATGGTAAAGATAATCTAGGAAAATTTGATGCAAAATCAGATGAAGGCATATTCTTAGGATATTCAACATCTAGTAAAGCCTAGAGTGTTTAACAAGAGAAACTTAATTGTAGAAGAATCTATTCATGTAGTTTTTGATGAATCTTTAGCATCGAGTTCAGGAAAGATTGATGATGAGGAAGATACAAACATATTAGAAAGGGATATTGAAAAATTAAATATTGATGTATCTTCAGATCATGAACAAAGAGCTAAATGATGATTCTCCTAGTGTTGATGTTGTTGATGCAAATCATAATGATGTAGATCTTCCTAGAGATTGGAGATATGCCTATGGTCATCCAAAAGAATTAATTATAGGTGATCCATCTCAAGGAGTAAGAACTAGATCATCAATGAGAAACATCAATAATCATCTTGCATTTGTATCTCAAATTGAACCTAAAACCATTGAAGAGGCTGAAAAAGATAATAATTGGATGTTAGCTATGCAAGAGGAATTAAATCAATTTACTAGGAATAATGTCTGGACCCTTGTAGATAGACCTAAAGATCATTCTGTTATAGGATCAAAATGGGTATTTAGAAATAAATTAGATGAAAATGGCATAGTAATTAGAAACAAAGCTAGATTAGTTGCAAAAGGATATAATCAAGAAGAAGGAATTGATTTTGATGAAACTTTTGCACCTGTAGCTAGATTAGAAGCAATTAGATTATTACTCGCATTTGCATGTCATATGCATATCAATTTATTTCAAATGGATGTTAAAAGTGCATTTTTAAATGGATTTATAAATGAGGAAGTTTTTGTTGAACAACCACCTGGTTTTGAAGATCATGAATTTTCAAATCATGTTTTTAAATTGCACAAAGCACTATATGGTTTAAAACAAGCACCTAGAGCTTGGTATGATAGATTAAGCAAATTTCTGATTGAAAATGATTTTACTAGAGGAAATGTTGATAAAACACTATTTTTGAAAAGAAAAGACAAGATTTATTAGTAGTACAAATATATGTTGATGATATTGTATTCGGTGCTACTAACAATCTCTTGTGTCAAGAATTTGCTAAGTTAATGCAGGGTGAATTCGAAATGAGCATGATGGGAGAACTCAACTTCTTCCTAGGACTTCAAATCAAGCAAAGCAAAGAGGGGATTTTCATCAACCAAGCAAAATACACAAAGGAACTTCTCAAGAAGTTTGGAATGGAGTCAATCAAACCCCTTGGAACACCTATGAGTCCTTCATGCAAATTAGACAAAGATGAAGATGGTAAGAAAGTAGATCAAAATATTATAGAGGTATGATCGGATCTCTTCTTTACTTAACAGCTAGTAGACCAGATATCATGTTTGCTGTTTGTCTATGTGCTAGATTTCAATCTGAACCTAAAGAATCTCACTTAATTGCTGTGAAAAGAATCTTAAGATATCTAAGTGGAACTAAAAATGTAGGATTATGGTATTCTAGAGACTCAACATTAAACTTGATTGCATATTCTGATTCTGACTATGCTGGATGTAAACTAGATAGAAAAAGTACAAGTGGTGCATGTCAATTCTTAGGAAGTAACTTAATCTCTTGGTTTAGCAAAAAGCAAAATTCGGTTGCATTATCAACTGCTGAAGCAGAATATGTTGCAGCTGGAAGTTGCTGTGCTCAAATCCTTTGGATTAAGCGACAACTTGAAGATTATGGCATAACACTTGATAAAACTCCTATTAGATGTGATAATACAAGTGCAATAAATTTAACTAAAAATCCAATTCAACATTCAAGAACCAAACACATTGAAATTAGATATCACTTTATAAGAGAACATGTAGCTAATAATGAAATTTGTCTTGATTATGTTAATACTGAAGAACAATTAGCTGACATATTTACAAAACCTTTGAGTGAAGAGAGATTTTTGTTATCTTAGAGGTGAATTAGGGATTTGTGACCCTTTGGAATGATTTTGAAACCCTTAAGGAATGACTATCTAGATTCTATTAATTTCTTGAATTCCTTTCATATTTTAAGGACAATTTATCTAGTCATCTATGCAATTTGATTCTTCATATTCCAAAGATTTTTTCAAAAATTTATTGACCTATTTTGACAAGTTTCGGATGTTTGAAACTCATTTATTTTTTCTCTGAAACTGTCAGTGGAGTCGACACCTCAATTTGAGGAGTCGACACCTCTTCTGTGTCGCTCTCGGTCCTTGACCTTGGAGCCGACACCCGTATAAGTGGAGCCGACTCCAGTTCGAGCGCTAACTGTGTTAGCGACTTGGAGTCGACACCTGGTGGTCCCAAATTGACTTTATTAGGGCAGAGTCGACACCTTCGTCATTTCTATCGTTTCCAATCCCTTTCCAAACTCTCTCCAAACTCTCTCAAAACCTCCCCAAGCCAAATTCTCCTCAAATCGAACATTCCCAAGGATTTCTATGGCTCCTAAGCGGAGAGGATCGGTTCTTGGAGCTCCCGTAACCACGGGAAGCGTACGGCGGCGTCCCGTCCGTGAGCCGTCTCCAAGCGATTCTTCCCCTTCAGATAATCCTGGTCCCTCATCTCCCAGGTAGACACTTTAGCCGGGAGAGTTATTACTATGGGTAGAAAGGTTGATTTTGATTTCTTTGAGTCCGAGGGATTTTCTATTGGAAGACAAATCAAAGAGCTTGGCTGGGACAAGGTCTGTTCGTTGGATGTTCCCACTTATCCGGCCCTAGTTAAGGAATTCTATTTCAATTTATCAAGGGGAGACGGTGGGATTATCAGTTCTGTTAGAGGGAAGAGAGTTCACCTTACCTTTCAGAGTTTAGGACATCTTCTGAGCATCCCTGTCACTGGATTAGTTGCTGACATTCATAGTGAGAGGTCTGATGCATTATCAAGGATGTTAGGGAGAAGTGTCTGAATTTGAAGAAGTTAGGGCTAATCAGTTGCCCTTGGAGCTTAGATTACTTCACAACATCTGTAGTAGGATTTATTCCCTAAGACTGGCCGATTTGAGTATGTCTCGGAGCGAGACATTGTGTTATGGACAGTGTTCTGACTGGTCAGCCTATTAACCTTGCTGGATGATGATTTTCTACATGGCTGAGGCTGGGGCAAAAGGAGATCTTCACTGCCCTATGGTATGATTTTGACTATGGTGTTTAGAAGTCAAGGTATTGTAATTTCTGATAATGAGCCATCAAAGAACCTTAGACACACTGATTACTATAGCTTGGCTACTGTGCACCGGATGGGCTTTGTGAAGGTTAATGGTCAATGGGAGAGGAAAGGTCATCTGGATGAGAGAGCCGCTGACATTAGACTTCTGCACCATCTGAGGTTGGTCCATCAGCGAGGCATCCTTCACCAGAGCCTAGATCTTCACCACCTCCTGCTCCTGCTCCAGTTCCTGTACCCACCTATGTCATCTGTCGGATTTTCAGATATTCAGTTAGAGCAACTCAAAAGTTTATTTGCTGCTCAAAAAGAAGAAATGAAGACAGAGTTTGATAGCCAATTTATGAATTTGAAAGAAACCCTTTACTCTTTGGATGATCGCATTAGAATGATTGAGTCTACCCTTGGTTCCTCTGCTGAATCCTTAAAGAATGATCTCAAGAACATATTTGAAGAGCTTAAGGATATTGGTGGAGACTCAGAAACTTACTCCAAATGCAATGCTGAGCTTCAGGACAAGATTATGACTGCATGTGCATTTGTTGACAGAAGACTAAAAGAATTTGTTAGGACTCAAAGTGAAGGGATGGCAAGGATTGTAGAAGAATTGCAAAGACTTCTTAGAACTCATTTTTGATTATCTTGTAATGAAGTGTCTTCTAGTTTGATGTTGATTTATCTTGAAGCTTAATGTAATGTTTGATGTTTGATATAGTGTCTTCTTTTGATTGTAATGAACTTATCTTATACTTAATGAATATCTTTTGATCCTTGAAAAATCTATCAATTTTGTCATTTTACTTAACCCTTCTTGATCTTTTTGTTGATTACAAAAAAGGGGGAGAGTTATGTAAGCATTTCCTAATCGTATATGCATTGAATGTAAAACAAAAAGGGGGAGAAATATTTAGCTTTTGTATATGCATTGGATCAAGTAAGCTCAATTAAGCTTAATTTATTGGTATCTAATTAACTGCACATAAGGAGAGGCAATTAAAATTGGTATCAACATTAAAATTTTTGTTAAAAGGAAGAACAATTGTTAAATTGAACTTCATAGGGGGAGCTACCTCATTCAGGGGGAGCTTACCTGTGAGGACAAACATTTGAGAAAATTGTGAGAATCCTATTGTTTACTCATGCATATACTCAATGTTTTTATAATCATCAAAAAGGGGGAGATTGTTGACCCAATTATTGATTTTGATGATTAATAAAAGATATGAGTATATTCATTTTATTACTAATAGATTTAACAAGTGTTTCAGGGCTTAAAAAATTTGATCAATCAAAAGGATAAAGAAATACGTTTTTGAATCAATTGCCAAAGGTATGTTTCAAAATTCAGAGCCTGGAGTCGACACCTAGAAGGTCTGGAGCCGACCCCATGGCCGATCAATGCTTTCCTGATTTTTGGCACGGTCTGGAGTCGACACCCAGTGTTTCGGAGCCGACACCCAGAGTTTCGGAGCCGACACTTACAGTGTCTGGAGCCGACTCCAATGCGTTTTCCGGAGCCGACTCCCGAATGCGACGAGCCGACACTTACTTTTTCGGAGCCGACTCCTCAACGAACTTTTACTTTCTATTTTTGGATACTCGACTTGGAGCCGACACCTGAAAAGTTGGAGCCGACTCCAACCTGTCAGGAACGGATTTTAAAATGTCAGAACGGCCTCCAACGGTAATATTTTCTCACCTAATCTCTAACGGATACTTTTCTTGTGTGTAGGAGGAATCCAAGGACAAATAACGGCTAGTTTTTCACCTAATCATGGATTAAGAGAATCTATAAAAGGGAGACCGTCCGTTTTAAAAAAAAGGACGAAAAATAGAGAGAAAACAACTTGAAAAATCCGAGAAGTCTTGAGCAAGAAATCAAAGAGGAAAGAGTCAAAGTTCAAATCCATCAACCAGAAAGCTCAAAGAGAAATCCAAGGCATTCAAGTTCAAAATCGGAGGATTTTTAAAAGAAGAAAAAGAGAGCCAAAAGCCCTGTTTTTCCCAACTTCTCATCTGCAATCTTTGTGAAGAATCCGAGCTGAGGCCTGATTCAACATCTCAAAGGAGAAGAGAAAAGAAGAAAAGCTCAAATCAACTCTGCTTCAAACAGGCTTTTCTAACCTTGTTTATTTATATTGAATATTTGCTCATTTGGGAGCTGTTTGTAAACTCTATTCTCATTTGTTTTTGCTAGTTCAATCAGGGGGATTGAATTAGAGGAGGTAGTATACCTCGGGTCAAGCTAGATTAGCTTGGGTTTGGGTTTTGTGCTGGTGAGCCCGGAAAACCAGCTGGGTTCGTTGTAATCCCGGGGAAACAACAAGTTCTTGAGTTGTGAGCTTGTAAAACAGCTCGGCTGTAATCTAGTAGATTATAGTGTGGACCCAAGTGGTACTTGGGAGTGGACGTAGGTGTTGGATACACCGAACCACTATAAAATCTTGTGTTTGCCGTGTTTTGATTCTCTCTCTCTATCTCTTGGTTTGTGGTTAATATTTATTCTGCACTTAATCTTGTGTATTCCAAAGCCAATCGTTTAAAAGGTTAAATTTTTTAAGAACCCAATTCACCCCCCCTCTTGGGTTGCCATCTGGCCAACACCCATAATATTTTTTTAATATTTTTTGTAAAAAATATTTTTTAAATAAATTAAAATTTATTGAGAATAAAGAAATTTATTAATATGAAGCCACCTTAATGTGGAGGGTTTGACATAGACCCCTACCAGTTTATTAATTTAAAATCAAAATGGTACATGAAAGGAGGAGGGCTAGGCCTGACCTCCAGAATACAATAAGAAAGAAGAAAAAATAAAGATGACTCACTTTAATAATTAAAAAATAAAAATATATAATTATAAAAATAGAGATGACTCACTCATATAGTATTTGTGTCATCATCATCTTTGCTGGTTAAGTCATGTTCACTTTTATCTTGAAGCCTCGCTTTAGCATCCAACCAATCTTTGAAGCAGAGAAACATCTTAACAGTCTCGCCAGTCATCCTACTTCTCTTTTCGTTCAGAACACGCTGACCTGCACTAAAAGCGGATTCCTATGCTACTGTAGACATCGGCATAACTAAAATATCCCGTGCATTGGCAGACATAATAGGATATTAATTTCTAACATTCTTCCACCAAGCTAATACATCTAGACTCTCTATTTGATCTTCATCATATGCAGAATGAAGATCGTTTCATAAATAAAATTCTAATTCATTACTTAAAGATGAAGAAGATGATGAAGCATGTGTGTGCCTTCTAATGAATGAAAAAATAAATGACGAACGAGATCTAGAAGAAGCAGAGCTTTGAGCAGGTATTCTAGATCCACAAATTTTGTCATCATATAAAACATAAATATCATTAAGAAGTCATGTTACCTCATCTTTAGCAGGTGCAGGATTTTGATTCATGTTTTCATAATATTGATCAATTAAAATATTTACGCTATTTAATTTAACTCTAGGATCAAAATAGCAGCTAAGTTATGCAAAGGACATATCCTATTCCAATATTCATTCCATTTAATTTCCATATGATGTATAATAGGCATTAAAAATCATCATTTCAATATTCTTTAATTTTTTTACTAATTACTTATGCTTTTTGTAAAAATGAACAAGAAGTTGGATAATAAATACCAGAAACAACATTTGTAACATCATAAAAAGTAACAAAAAAATCTTCTAAAATTTTACGTTGATTCCAATCAGTTTCAGTCAATGTAAATCCTAATCCACGATCATTGATATAAGCACTTAATAAGTTCTTATATGGATATGATCATGTATCATAGTATAGGTACTATTCCAATAAGTAATTATATCAAGTTTAAATTTTTTAAAACGTTTACCATGATCTTCACATAATTGTTTAAATTCTTGAAGTCTTGCTCTTGAAACATAAATAAAAGAAACATTTTTAATTTTTGAAATAACATCTTGAATTATGTTAATGCCAGATTGAACATAAAGATTTAATATATGACATGCACATCTAATATGAAATAATTATCCATTTAAAATGGGATGCAAATAGTCATTTAATAATACAACAGCAGAATTATTATTAGATGCATTATCAAAAGTAATAGATATTATTTTATTATTAATATTGTATGAGTATGTAGTTTGATAAATAGCATTTGAAATTTGTTGTTCGAATGCGAAAAATCAAAAGCACGAAAAGTAAGAATTCATTTATTTAGTTGACAATCATTATCAATATAATGAGTAGCAATAAAAAATTACCTATAGATGTTGGCCAAATATTAGAAGTTAAAGAAATTTTAGCATTTAAATTTGAAAGTGTTCAATTAAATTTTGTTTCATTGCTAAAAAGTTTGTCATAGCCACTCTTTTAAATGTACACCTACTAGTTCTTCTATAAGCAGGTTGTAGGCCTAATTGAATATAATATTCAAAATTAAAAGATTCACATAAACTAAAAGGTAATTCATCCTGAACTATCCATCTTACAAGTAATTTTCTTTGATTTTTATGGTTATATGCAAAATTACCTACAAGTGACCCCTCTTGTATATTAAGGGTACTTTGCTGACGGGATATGCATCCTATGAGCTCTATATATCTTTAAATGCCTTGTTCCCCCAGTACTATTACAACTATAAAGTTTTGCATATTTTTATATTTTGCTTTGTAGACTCCATCAACCATAATTCTATCGAAATCATTCAAACAATACTAGTCCTCTTACACGAAGAGGTTTGAAATTCACTAACACTGGCTTTAGAGGAACTTGGGGTTGGGGTTGGGATTGGGGATTAGCTTTCTTACCCTCAGAAAAAGGGTGAATGCCAAAATTACTTTTGTTATAAGATGTCATATCTAAAATTTTTAATTAATGAATGCAAAAAATAAAAACTAACCACAAAAAGGAATTGAGAAGAAGATCAGAAGTCAAGGCGTGGAGCCAAGATTTTGAGCTACTAAGCTTCCTCTTGTGCTCTCGCCAGTCGCCTCTCAACAAGAAGTGACCTCCTTTCTCTTCTACTTCTCAACAAGAACCTCCTCTTGTGTAGCACTTGAACACTTGCTAAAGCTGTAGAGCACTTGCCAAAACACTTGCAAACTAAAAATTAAATTGCTAGAGCTTACTAGAAGAGAAAATAGTAGTAGTAGAGAAGGAGAGAAGAGCTGGTTTGGTGTGGTGAGAATAAGGGAGGAATGGGCTATTTATAGAAGTTCCAAATTTTTTTTGAAAATATCCTTCAATATAGCTTTTATATGGCTGTTGGGGGGTAAAATGGTCAAAACCCCCCTTAACGGCTATAAAGCCATTAGGAGCTGTGTCGGGCCTAAAATTTTTTTTGGGCATGCCGTGGTCGGCATGGCCCATTTGTTACTAGGCCGTGCCAAGCACGGCATGCCCAAGGGAGCGGCCCATTGGGCCTAGGCCATGCTTGGCACGATACAGCCCATGCCCAACTCTAATCAAGCATACTCCGATTTGGCCAACCCATATGCACCCTTGTATTTGTTAATACGCAGGAGAGTGTGCATGTGATAGTAAACTTAGTCTAAATTATATATATAACTGGATTTGGTTACATTTAAATGTAGCTAAGCATAAGATACAATAGCCTTCTTACCCTTATATCCATATGGATCATAGATCAAAATGAAAAAGGCACAGTTGCTTCGGGATCTATATAGATTCACAAGTGCAAAAGATAGTCGAATTTAAGACTTTATATTTGAATGTTCAACTCATATATGTATGTATATGTATATAAAGGGGTGGCCATTTTTGGGATTCATAAATTATGTGGATTTAAGAATAGAAAAGGTGACTGGATCCAAGCTTGGCTATATTTGAATGTAGTCAAGTTTATCCTCCTCGTTCTTCATACTACAGTATTGACCCTTGAACTTATGGGTTGTGTCACTTTGAATCCTAAACTTTAAAAAGTTGCAAAAGTGATCATAAACTTTCTTTTTTGTTCACTTTGATCCCTACCATTAAACAGAGGAGATGCCGTTTGATTTTTCTTCATTGATCTCTTCTACTCACCATATCTATATGCTTTCTCACACCTAGGGTTATCAATTTTGGTGCTTCCCATTCTCCATCTTCATCATCATCCTATTCTACTGGTTTTGTGGCGTCAGATCATCAATTTCCTCAAGTTCATCATCTAGCCACCCTTCTGGTTTGACATCCTCTTCATCTTCGATCTCCTCAGGGGCATCCTTATCCCCTTATCCCAATCATTAGGCTTCACAGCATCAGCATATGGAATTTTAGCCCTCTTATCCTAGTTCTCAGGCTTCCTATCATCTGGATTAGGAATAGTCTTGCTTGGAATAAGTGCTGGTTCAAAATCATCAGCAAATAAAAAATTTGTCTTCTTCTTTTCCTTTCCAGCTATGAAAATCCTTAACTCATTATCAGGTTTTAGAATAGCAGTGTAAACATGAGAGAGTTTGTCATTTGGGATTGATGGGGGGTTCTCGAGATAATGCTTGACAAAGACTCTAGTATTTGGATTCTTTACGTTTAAAGATGAAGTGCACCTTATTTGTGAGAGGGGGGGGGGGAGGGGGGGGGGAGAGACAGGAGGAGGCGAGAAGGTCGCTAGGGGGGGTGGGTGAAGCGTGCAGGTTAGGAAAAATGGGAGGAGGGAGAGGAGGTTTTTTTCTAGATTATTGGATATTAGGTTAACGGTTTAATGAGTTGATCATGAGTTTTAAATTTGATTTTTTCCATCTAGATGCCTAGTGTGCTGCTAAGTGTGATAAAATCAAACGATGTCTTTCCTGTTTAATAGCAGGGATCAAAGTGAAACAAAAAAAAAAGTTCTGGATCATCTTTGCAACTTTTTGAAATTCAGATATCAAAGTGACACAGCCTCTTAAGTTCAAGTGTTGATACTATAATTTAGCATATGTACATATGTACATATGTATATGTGTGTGTGTCTATATATATATATATATATATATATATATGTGTATATATATATATATATGTATGTATGTATATATGTATGTATGTATGTATGTATATAGAGAGAAGGGTCGCCATTTTTGGAATTCATGAATTATATGAATTTAAGGATAGAAAAGATAATTGAATCTAGACTTGGCAATATTTAAATGTAATCAAATCTATCCTCCTCTTATATATATATATTTATTTATGCAGGGTAAAATCATCGTTACGTCAATATCCGTGCGCATGACGAAGAGGTTGGGATCACTTTCAATTTCTGATCCACTAGTTGGCACATCCAAAAAAAGACAAGGCCAATACGCCAGACCAACTATCCTCATGCCTCGACCAGATCGAGCTATCCTCATGCCTCGGCCAAATCGAGCTGCCCCCAATCGTCTGATTTCCAAAACTATTTTTTCCAAAGTATCAAGTGCGAAAAAATTGAAATTCATGATATTCTGACGAGATTCCAACCACATCGGCCCTCAATCGTCCTAGAAGGAAAATAAGGCTGATAATGCCAATTGTGGCCTAGGTCTATAAATTGTCGAATCTCAAAGCATCAATCAGCCTCTTTAGCCGTTGATCCTCTAACAAACAGATTGAATCTCACCGACCTCGTAACGAACCTGATTTGAATTGGAGTCAAATGATTTCAATCTTGCCATTTCCCAAGACACATTCAAGGAATCAGGTGAGCAATCCGCCAATATTTGGACAGTCTATAAATACCTTTCCAAAGAACTTTTTAGGTACGCTTACTCTTTCACTAAAAGACTCCATTGAAGCTCAAATAGAGCTCATGGCTCCGAAGAGGCCATCCTTGAGGGACTCTTTTGCTAGAGCCTTCTTCCCATATCTACTTGTTGTGAATCTTCACTGACTTGAGCATCAGAGGTCTTCTGTAGAGGGCCACCCCCAACGTTCGCTGTGTGAGGACTATCTTGCAGGTCCACCCAGATGAGATATTGGCATCTAAATCTGGAGGTGGCCCGCACCCAAGTCAGAGAACGGATTTCTACGGCAACAGATTGGCACTAGAGGAAGGGCCTCAAGTCCCATAAACTTGTGATCAAGGAGACAAGGCTTGAAACCAGAAGAGCGACCCCTCAACGGCGAACCAAAAGAGAGCCACCTCGAACGCTCAGGATCAAACCGCCTCCCAGAGGCCTGATCCCACAAACAATATGGTGCCTCCACACCCGCCGCCGGCTGAGACTCCCTCGCCATCAGAGGCGTGGTGACCTAGGATCAATTTGCTACGCTGGTCCAGCAAGTTCAAGCCCTGGCTCAACTAATCCAAGGACTCCATGGAGTTCCCCGTCCAGTTGCCCCTGCTCCACAACTCCCTAATAAAGTTGTTGCCCCTGCTCTGCCAGCGATCTTTCTTCCAATCCGCTCAATGTCACGAGCCATCCTCAACTGCCCAAAGGAGCTAGACTGGCACCACAAAGGGCTAGGGGGAAGAACCCACCTAGATCTTGGCAAGCTCGATCTCTCTCTCTAGTTCTCCCAGCATGACTCGACGTCGTTACCATGCTCCCCTTGACCGGTTTCCCCAATCACCCGGGATGAGGGATTCGGCGATAGTTTCAGGAGATGCATTGAGAGTGGCGGCAAGAGCTAGACGCCGCCAAGCAAGCTCCACAGTCCCAACCAAAGGTGGAACAGGGTATCCCCTTCTCCAAGAAGATCATGCGAAAAGTGATCCCTTCCCATGTCAAGCTTCCCACCATCAAGCCATACCATGGATCCACTGATCTCGATGACCATATGAGTAGCTTTCGATCCATCATGATGTTCTACGGAGCGTCAGATGCGATCTTATGCCGATCCTTCTCCTCCACTCTCAGGGGGTCTGCCAGAACCTGGTTCAATAGTCTGAAGCCAGGTTCCATCAATTCCTTTGATGAGCTGAGCTGCCTATTCATCAGTCATTCGTTAGTAGTCGCAGCCACCGATAGAGGTCTGATTCCCTCTCCAAGGTCAAGCAACAGGAGAGGCAGTCTTTAAAGAATTATCTCGGCCGCTTTAACATGGCCATGCTAAAAGTAGACCACCTCAACCATGAGGTGGCCATCTCTGCCTTGACAGGCGAAGTATCAAAGGAGGGTGATTTTATTTAGCCCTAAAGGTCAACTATCCGAAGAGCCTCTCCGACATGATGGCTTTAGCAGATAAGTATGCTAGAGTTGAGGAGTCGCAGAGGTCAGCCCGGGCTGAACAATCAAAAAAAAGGAAACTAAGGGCTCAAAGAAGAGCTGATCCTTTCGACATGCAAGCCTACCCCACTAACAGAGAGCTCCTCCGCCGCCACCTAGAGATCATACTCGGAGCCCAGCTTGAAGGTTCAATCAATACACTCCACTCACTGCACCAAGGGTGTAGATCTTGATGGAGATCGAGCACCAGATCCCTCAGCCGCCACCTCTGTGAGGGAACATGGCCTAGAGGGATATGACCAAGTATTGCCGATTCCATCGAGATCACGGGCACGATACTGAAGAGTGCTGGCAGCTTCGGAATGAGATCGAGCAACTCATTTATCGGAGAAGGCTGGACCAATTTAGAAGAGCCCCTGAGCTGAACAACGGAGGAGACCATCAGCCTGAGCCTCGCCAACCCCCTCCGCTGAACATGCCGGTTATTGGCAATATCAATATGATAGCAACAATCGGCTCCTCGTTGGCTCGGTTAGATGAAGAAGAAAATCTACCGAAAAAGGCCCGGATATGGTCAATTTCCTTCGAAGGAATGCTGACGTCTTTGCCTAGTCTGCTTCAGATATGCTGAAGATCAGCCCAAATGTCCTTGTCCAACACCTTAATGTGGATGAGATGTTTCGACTGATCAAGCAGAAGAAAAGAAGCTTCACCCCCAAGCGTCAGAAGGCCATCAAAGAAGAGGTCGATAATCTCATTAAGGCTAACTTTATTCGAAAGTGAACTATCCCAATTGGCTGGCGAATGTTATCATGGTGAAGAAGTTAAATGGCAAATGGAGAATCTGCATCGACTTCATGGACCTCAACAAAGCTTGCCCAAAGGATAGTTTTTCTCTGCCTCAGATTGACCAGCTTGTGGATGCTACCTTTGGCCACCAAATGTTGACTTTCATGGATGCTTATTCTAGCTACAATCAAATTCGGATGGCATCCGAGGATGAAGAAAAGACCACTTTCATTACCGATCGAGGTATTTACTATTACCGAGTTATGCCTTTTGCTTTAAAAATGCAGGTGCAACCTACCAAAAACTGGTTAATAAAGTTTTCAAAGAATAAATCGGTCAGAATATAAAAGTTTACATTGATGACATGCTTGTTAAGAGCAAGGAGGCATCCCAGCACATCGATTATCTTACAGAGAGCTCCACGATACTTCAAAAGTATTAGATGAAGCTTAATCCAACCAAATACGCCTTCAGAATCAACTCTGAAAAGTTTTTGGGCTTCATGGTCTCCCAACGAGGCATTGAAGCAAATCCATAAAAAATCCAAGCTCTGCAGTAGATGACACCTCCAGACTCGGTTAAAGAGGTGCAGTGTCTTACCGAAAGGATAGCGGCCCTCAACCGCTTTGTTGCTCGGTCGGCCGAGAGATGTTTACCATTCTTCAAGGCACTTCGGTCAGCTAAGAATTTTCAATGGACTCCAGATTGTCAGAAATCCTTTGAGGATCTCAAAAAATACCTCGGCTGCCACCTCTTCTTAATAGTCCAAGGCTTAGAGAGATGCTATATCTATATATAGCGGAATCAGAAGGCACCATCAAGTCCGTGCTAATCCGGGAGAAAGGCAAAGTCCAAAACCTGATTTATTATGTCAACAAAATACTTCGGATGCTGAGATCAGGTACACCCGAATTGAAAAGATGGTGTTGGCCCTGATAACATCTGTTTGAAAGTTGCGGCCTTGTTTCCAAGCGCATACTGTGATAGTCTTGACCGATCAACCTATCAAATCAATCCTTCATTGTCCAAAAATGTTAGGAAGAATGACCAAATGGGCTGTTGAGCTAAGTGAGCATGATATCTGGTATCATTCTCGTCCGGCCATCAAAGCATAAATTCTGGCAGACTTTTCCTTGAATGCACCATACCTGAAGATGGTTCCACTCCGGATACCTTCGAACAATCGAGGTTCGATGCTTTGTGGCTGCTTCATGCAGATGGATCCTCCAGCATGAACGGTTCTAGTGTCGGCTTGGTCCTCACAGTCCAAAGGATGCAACCTTCGAATATGGCATCCATTTCTTCTTTCCAGCCTCTAATAATGAGGCGGAGTATGAAACTCTGCTCGCTGGACTTTGAATTATCTGTGATCTCAAAGTTGAGAGGTTGAACGCCTACACTAACTCTCAGCTAGTGGCCGGCCATATGTGGGGAGAATTTGAGGCTCGGGAGCCGAACATGATTCGGTATCTTTAGAAGGTGCGCAATATGTCCTCCTGCTTTTCTAAATTTGATGTCATTCAGGTTTTGAGGACTGAACATGCTCGTGCCGACCTCCTATCTCGCCTTGCGATCGCGAATTCAATAGATCTAGAGCAAAAATTCCACTTAAAAATCCTAAAAAAGTCTAGCATTGCCGATGTTGATCGGGTGATGTATATTGAGGCCGAACCTTCCTAGTTCAACCCAATTCTTAAGTATTTTAAAGAAGGATATCTCCCAACCAATAGAAAGGAAGCAATGAAATTGAAGATGCAAGCGTCTCATTATATCCTATTTGATGACCAGCTGTACAAGCGATCCTTCTCCATGCCATTACTCAAATGCTTTCGCCCGTTGGAGGCTGACTATGCCCTTCGAGAGGTCCATGAGGGCATCTGTGGCAGTCACCTTGGCGGCCAAGCTTTATGTCACAAAGTACTGCGCCAGGGGTACTATTGGCCAACCATGCAGAAGGATTCGACAATCTCATCTGAACCTATGACTCATATCAACAGCATTCAAATGTCCAGAGGCTCCCCTTCGCTCACTTAACACCCATATTATCTGTCTGGGCCTTTGCTAAGTGGGGAATGGATATCCTCGGCCCTTTTCCTCTTGCTACGGGATAGAGGAAGTTTCTGTTCATAGTGATCAACCATTTCACTGAGTGGGTCGAGGCCGAAGCGGTCACTCATATAACTGAGGCTCAGGCTAGGGATTTTGTATGAAGATCCATTATTTATCGGTTCGGCCTTCCACACCCTATTATCACCGACAACAAAAGACAATTTGACAACCCCTAGTTCTAAGAATTCTGCGAAGATCATGGCATTTGTCATCGGTTCACGTCGGTTGGGCACCCCCAAGCCAATGGAAAGGCCAAGGTAACCAACTGAACCTTGTGCAGAGAATCAAGGCTCAGCTCAACAGGGCACGAGGGAGATGGGTAGAGGAGCTTCATCATGTCTTGTGGGCCTACCGAACCACTCAGAGGGTCCCCACAAGCAAGACTCAATTCAGAATGGCCTTCGGCACAGAAGTTGTTATTCCTGTGGAGATAGGGTTACCTTCGCCATAGGTGGAAAGTTTTTCGAAGGAGTCGAATGATGAACAGCTCCGAACCAATCTCGACTTGATAGAAGAGGTCAGAAAAAAGGCCCGAATCCGAATGGCAGCCTACCAGCAAAGGGTAGCTCGCTATTATTCCTCCCGAGTCAAAGGAAAATCCTTCCTCCCTGATGATCTCGTGCTCCGCAAGGCGTCTATCTTCAAACCATTAGAGCAAGGAAAGCTGTCACCAAATTGAAAAGGCCCTTATCAAGTTGCAGAGGTCATCAGGCCTAGTACTTAAAGTTCCAGGATCTAACGGAAAGTCTATCCCTTGGATATAGAATTCAGACAACCTTCGAATATATCATCAGTAAAGTACACTCCCACTGAACTCATTCTACTTGCAATAACGAAGTTTTATTTTTAATTTGCAATATTTATGCTTTGATTACTTTCCCTAAAAGTCTTTGATGAAGGACAGGTTTCACCCGACTACCAACCTACAGGTCCCTAGCAAAGACTCAACAGGCCCGAGTACCCTCGGCATGTCTGAGGGGTTTTCTCCAAACCTTGGCAGGGCCAAGCAAAATATCAGCAAAGACTCGGTAGGCTCGAGCACCCTCGGCAGGTCCAAGGAGTTTTCTTCGAACCTTGGCAGGGCCAAGCAAATATCAGCAAAGACTCGGCAGGCCCAAGCACCCTCGGTAGGTCTAAGGGGTTTTCTCTGAACCTTAGCAGGACCAAGCAAAATATCAACAAAGACTCGACAGGCCTGAGCACCCTCTGTAGTCCAAGGGGTTTTTTTCGAACCTTGGTAGGGCCAAGCAAAATATCAGCAAAGACTCGGCAAGCCCGAGCTTCCTCGGTAGGTCCGAGGGGTTTTCTCCGAACCTTGGCAGGGCCAAGCAAAATATTAGCAAAGACTCGACAGGCCCAAGCACCCTCGATAGGTTTGAGGGGTTCTCTCAAGCCTCGTAGGACCGAGTGATTCTCTGCAAGCCTTGACAGGACCGAGTGATTCTCTCCAAGCCTCGGCAGGACCTAGTGATTTCTCAATATTACAACATGGTTGAGCTATTTCTCTAAACCTCGGTGGAGTCGAATGACCTTTCTATATCTCGACGGGTCCGAGCGAGCCACTTCATTTTAGCTAATCCAGGTATAATCCCAAAGAGAAAGTGTTCGCTAAATGACAATCTACATACCTCAATGGAGTAGGGTAAAACCCTCTTTATTCCTTGACATGACCAAACCGTTTGATACAATTTCAATGAACTAAGTAAAAGCTCTTAAGGATATTCGGCATGACCGAACTCCCATCGAGAGCCGGCAAGGCTGCCCAAGTCTTCCTATGGCTAAAGACAAATCATTCGCTCTATCCTTAAAGAGCCAACATAACCGACGCACATCGGCAAGCTTAAATTGAATCATCAAAATACTTAGCAAGAGCCGAGTCTCTAGAATGCCCCTAACACATAGGCATCGGATATGACCATTTAAATGTCTTCCCCCTAGCGAAGAGGTGCCCTAATGGGTGTTCCTATATCTCGATAGGATCGAGTCTTCATCCTAAACCCCATTCGATCCAAAGTATATAAGTGATTCATGTGTCGGAATGATGCAAAGACATTGATACGTTGGGGAAACTAGCACTTAGCAAAAAAGAAACAAAATAGCAAGAAGAGATAGATATACAAAAGGAAAGAATCCTTTTATTTCAATAATGTTTCATTACAAAGAGTTGCAAACTCTTACAAGGCATTACAAGTACATTACAGTATAGGAAATAAAAGAAAATGATCGAACAAATAAGTTCGGCCGATGGAACTACATCAACATAACCTTTGCCTATGCTTCGAAAATCAGAGAAATCAGACAAGACAACTCTGTCGAGGTGCAATCTCTGAAGCACCGGGTAAGGATATAGAAAAAAGGAAAACAACCCAGAAATACTTACCTTCGGCTTTCTGTCCCTCAAGCGGCCGTAACCATGGAGTATGGTATTCCTCAAAATGCATGGACATGGCCAAGGGCTGCCGAGGATGACGGAAAGCCTGTGGAAAACCATGGCCTATCAACAATTGCATTTCCAATGGTCTTTATGGTCCACAATGGGCGGACGGGGCCAAGTAGAAAGCGCCCACATGTGCTTTCCATATGACCTTTATTCCCCTTCTGCACTTCGCATATGGCCTCCATAACTCCTTCTTTGAGGATGATTTGCTTTTTAACAACTTCTTCATCACCCCAACCATCAGGGCCAGGCCAAATCTCGAAAGGAAAGCTCGACCTTGCAACCCTCAACTTCAATGTGAAAAAGGCTATGGAGGTTTCTTTATGCTCATAAAGTAATAAGACTTTTTCGGGTATGCTCAAGCATCCTCTGCTCTCCCCTTTTTATAGACATTAAACGGTGAGCGGCCATTAATGAAGGAGGAAACTTCGGGACTCAGGGCGCAACAACCGTGTCGCATTCGAGACTGTTGGGGAACGCGGAATACCCCCAAGATCATGGCTATAGCGTATATGAGTAATAAAAAACTTTTACCGTTCTAATCTATGAGTACAAGATCATACCTTCAGATTTGAACTTTGGAACACTTTGATTCGATTGCTCGACCTCAACCTTTTAGCCTTCCGCCGTATTCCCGAAAATACCTTCCTTCTTTCACAAGATGGTGGGATCTCTTGGCCGTCCTAGGGTTTCTTATTTTTCTTTCTCCAAAACCGTTCTCAAAACCTTAACCCTAGCAACCAACTGAGAGGGTATTTATAGGGCTACAACAGGAACCAATAGGCAAATATGAAAAGGACTTCCCACATAATTAAATCTCTCAATCCTACCCCGGGTTAGGATTCAATTACGTAAATTACAATTCATTCCACTAAAGAATTATAATTGTACTCCTAATCATATTTGAATTTATATTTTCGAGCCTTTAATATTAAATACTTATTATCTCCCCACGTTAAGATTATAAATATCCATCAATTAAATTTAATTACTGACAATATAATTTAATTGGCTTTTATTATCCTTGAGACTTATCCACTTAACTTATTTGATGTATCGGATTCAAAATCCACTTGCAAGATTTGATACAATCAAAACTTATAAGCTTCCTCAAGGGGATATCATCAATCCAATTTATCAGGACGTGGTTTTCTTTAAGTATTAATATTCACCATATATATAATGTTATTGCCCAACCCACTGAGTTTATTGACTCATATAGAATCTCACTCTATGTGTAATCAAAGCAATAATCACTACATACACGTGTCTAGAAATAGAATTTGGATTAAGAGCGTAAGTAATCATAATATTTATAAGTTTTAAATTATTTTATAAAGTCAGTATAAAATAATTAAATCAACTGGGTCTTGTTCAATACACACAAAGTGTACTAGCACAAATAGTTAGAATAAACTATTCCCCGTAGTCAAGACAGACCTACTAAAAATTTGTGCTACAGTTCTACTGATGGTGTGTCCAATTCCATCTAAAATTATGAACAATAAACTTGTATTCCAAAAGAACCGATGATCTAGTCTTCTGTGTGTAAGCCGTACTCTACACACTAGATCAAATACTCTTTGTAAATACTAGACACATGCACATATAGTAAATGGCACACATTACTCAAAATGAATTCTCATTAAAATATAAAGACATAACATAAAGCATATCTTTTAGTCTATATCTCTATCAGAGACCACATGTCAATACTTTAGCGGAACTTGGTACTCCACGGGGTATACCAAAAAATTCTCCCCACGAAATAGTAAAAGGCAACAGATCTTCTCTTGACCTCAAATCAAAAGATTTAAATGTGAGGGACTATTTTCAATGCAATTAAGTTTGGCGAAACCTCTGTGGTCCTATAGCGGTTGGTTGCTTGACGTATACGAAAAGCAAGCCCGCATCAGAAAAGATAACGCATTAATGACGAAGTGAATACCTTGAGAAAAGTAAAATGATGTTCCGCCAAAGCCGAGCTATTATCTTTACTTCGGCAAAGATGAACTATTCCCTTTGTTTCGGCCAAAGCTGAGCTATTATTTTTACTTCGGCAAAGCCGAACTATTCCCTTTGTTTCCGCCAAAGCAAGCTCTTATCCTTACTTCGGCAAAGCCGAAGTATTCCCTTTGTTTTGGCCAAAGCCGAGCTATTATCTTTACTTCGGCAAAGCCGAACTATTTCCTTTGTTTTGGCCAAAGCTGAGCTATTATCTTTACTTTGGCAAAGCCAAACTATTCCCTTTGTTTCGGCCAAAGCCGAGCTATGCTTTTTATTTCAGCAAAGCCGAACTATCCCCTTTATTTCGGCCAAAACCAAGTTATTATCTTTACTTTGGCAAAGCTGAGTAATTCTCTACTTCGGCGGATCTGGTTGAGTCAGCCTCAGTAGGATCGAATGACTCCTTCAATCTCAACAAAGTCATTAGAAATTTTCTAAGAGCTAGTTTATTTACTTGGCTTTATAATAAGCTGAGTGTGGGTAAGTCATGGATGAGCTAAAAGACCATCTAACGTATGATGCCAAAACAATAGAACACATAAAGAAAAGCGAAAGATCCATTCATATCATAAAATGAGATCCTACTAAGCCTCTCTAGTTACAAGAAAAGAAAAAATTACAGAGGTAGCCCTCAAGACTTGGGCTCAGCCTCAGGAGTAGATTCAATGGTATTTGGGGAAGACTAACTTGGTTCACCCACTTCGAGTGTAACCGGAAGGGGAGCCTCAGGTTCTTCGGCAACATGCTGATGGTTTTCTTTCCCTCGGCTATCTACTTCAGGATCCGTGACTCGGCTAGCACCAAGAATGGCTTCAAAGTCGAAGTTCGAGATCTCTTTATACTCAGCTTTGATAGACGGCTCGGTCCCTGGCGTCCAAGCATCATAATATTCTGCTTCCAAAAAAGAGATCTAACTCCGGATATCTTTGAGAAATCTTCGCCCGTGTTTTCTCCTCCCCGTACTGGAATACACCGGCACTAGCTGCTTTATGCTCATCTAAAAACTGAGTGGAATTTTATACTCCTCCATGGCCAGAGCAACCTGCCTCTTGGCCTCGGTCACCTGACCCTCAAGTTTGGAGCACCTCTGATGACTCGAGGTCAACTCCTCTCTTAAAACCCTTAATTGGTTCTAAACTTTAGACCCTATCTTACACACCTGGAGACACAAAATCAATCAGAGTAATAACGATTAAAGGAGAAAAAACGCAAAAAGAAGTAAGGAGAAGCTATACCTCCTCTTCCCGCCGAGCTGTTTTTGTGTTCAGCTCTTGAAGTTTATTGAGAGCTTTTAATTTATCATCCTTATACTGATTCATCCTCTCCTTGATGTCATTGACCCTTGACTGTCTCTCTTTAACTTCTCACTGAGACTAAGCGAGATCGGCAGTGAGTTTAGCAATCTGGTCTTGATGCCACTTGGATCTATTCTGTTGACCCAATTATTGATTTTAATGATTAATAAAGGAATTGCGTATATTTATTGATTACTAATGGATTTGAGAAGTGTTTCAGGAGTTAAAATTATTTGATCAATTTAAATAAATTAAGAAACGTGTTTTGAATATATTGCAAAACTTCAATTTCAAAGTTTCAGAACCTGGAGTCGACACTTAGAATTTTTGGAGCCGACCCTATGGCCATTCAAATTTTATTCTGATTTTGATATGGTCCGGAGCCGACACCCAGAGTTTCGGAGTCGACACTTACAGTGTCTGGAGCCAACTCCGATGCGTAAATAGAACGTTGATTTTTTGAGCATCCTAGAGCCGACACACAGTATTCGGGAGCCGACATCTGGCGATGGCGAGCCGACACTTACTTTTTCAGAGCCGACTCCTCAATGAACTCGAAAATTTCTATTTTTGGAAAATAATCTGGAGCCGACACCTGAAAAGTTGGAGCCGACTCCAACCTGACTGGAACGAAAATTTAAATTGCCAGATCAGCTCTAACAGTAATATTTCCTTTTTACCTAATTTCTAACAGATATATTTTATCTACAGGTACACTCCAATGGCTAGTTCATCCCAAAAAGAATTGAAGAAAATCTATAAAAAGGGGGAAAACATCCGTTTGAAAAGAGACGATTAAAAAATAGAAAATATTTCAAATCAAAAATCCGAGAAAGCCTAAGCCTGAATCTCAAGAGAAAAGCCTTCAAACTCAAATCCTTCCACTCCAAAAAGCTCAAAGAGGAATCCAAGGCGCCCAATCAAAAAATCAGTGGATTTCCCAAATTAAAGAAAAAGCTCCGTTTCTTCCATTTCCAATCTTCTCAACTGCAACGACTGTGAGGGATTAAAGCTGAGGTTTTATTCATCATTCCAAAGGAAGAAGAGAAAAGAAGAAAAGCTCAAATTCAATCATCTCCAAACAGGCTTTTCTAAACTTGTTTACTTTATTTTGAATATTTGCTCAACTAAGGAGCTATGAATCATTGTAAAACATTCTTATATTTGTTTGTGCTAGTTCTATCAAGGGGATTGAACTAGTGAGGTTGTTAACCTCGGGTCAAGCTAGATTAGCTTGAGTTTAGGGTTTTGTGCTGGTGAGCCCGGAAAACCGGCTGGGTTCGTTGTGATCCCGGGGAAAAACAACAAGTTGTGAGTTGTGCTCTTGTAAAACAACTCGGCTATAATCTAGTTATAGTATGGACCCAAGTGAATCTTGGGAGTGGACGTAGG
>UESW01004498.1:763443-798960 GCA_900491605.1 Calamus simplicifolius
GCACTTTAGATACGATTGTCCTCAACTAAAGAAGACTTTCAAGAAGAAGAAGAAAGCCTATGTTGCAACTTGGAGCGACAGCGATGAATCCTCTTCGGAGGAAGAACAAAAAGAGGTTGCCAACATTTGCTTCATGGCAAACGAGGATGATGAGGTAAGTTCTGAAAACCCTTGTGATGATTTTGCTTTGATGAATTATTTGAAGCTTTCAATGAACTAGTAGATGATTTTAAAATTTTGAAAAAGAAATACAAGTCTTTGAAAAATGATAGCTCAATTTTATAAAGAAAAAGAAATCTTACTAATGAGATTAAAATGCTAAAATCTGAAAATGAAATTTGACAAAAGAAAAGGAATCAATTTCAATGAAAATGATAAATTAAAGAAGGAAGTTGATAAATATAAAATATTGTTGATAAATTTACTTATAGTTCTGAAAAACTTAATTTATTGTTAAGTAATCAAAGAGCTATATATGATAAAGCTGGTTTAGGATATAGACCTAACTTAAAACAAAAATTTGTCAAAAACTTTTTAGAAAAGAACAAAATAGAGATAATGTTACATGTCATTATTGTAACAAGAAAGGTCATAAATCCTATGAATGTAACAAGAAAAGTAACAAAAATTTAAAGTAAAGGCAAGAAAATATGGGTTCCCAAAGGAACAATCTTTTATGCTACTAACCATGAAGGACCCAAGAAGGCTTGGGTACCTAAATATAAGACTTAATTATTTTTGCAGGAGTGTCTTGCGGCCAAAAGATCAAAGCGAAAGTGGTATCTCGATAGTGGCTGCTCAAGACACATGACGGGTGACAAGGATCAATTCATCACCCTTGAGAGCAAAAGAGGAGGAGTTGTTACATTTGGTGACAATGGCAAAGGCCAAATCATGGGGTTTGGTAAAATTCAAATAACTCCCTCCACATATATTGAAAATGTCTTATATGTTAATGGTTTAAAACATAATCTAATAAGTATTAGTCAATTATGTGATAAAGGTTTTAAAGTATCATTTGAAGCATCTATCTGCACTGTTTCTAATCCCATTGATAATAGCATTATTTTTATTGGAAATAGAAATGGCAATGTATACTTGATTGATTTAGACAATTTGTCTACTAGTAATCATTGCTTAGTTGCTAATAATGCTAATATGAATGAGATTGGTTGGTTATGGCATCGTAGATTAGGTCATGCAAGCACACACCTTATTTCAAAATTAATTAGAATGGATTTAGTAAAAGGACTTCCACAACTAGATTTTGAAAATAACAAAATTTGTGATGCATGTCAATTTGGAAAACAAACTAGAAATTCTTTCAAAACTAAAAATATTGTTTCCACTTCTAGGCCACTTGAACTACTTCACATGGATCTTTTTGGACCTACTAGAACCACAAGTCTAGGAGGAAAGAAATATGGTCTTGTGATTGTAGATGATTATTCTAGATACACTTGGGTATTATTTTTAGCTCATAAGGATGAGACCTTTCCATTATTTTGAAATTCTTCAAGAAGGTCACAAATGAGAAAAACAACACCATAGTGTCTCTAAGAAGTGATCATGGCACTGAATTTGAAAATCATTTATTTGAAAACTTTTGCATAGAAAATGGCATTCATCATAATTTTTCAGCACCTAGAACACCACAACAAAATGGAGTAGTTGAAAGAAAAAATAGAACCTTAGAAGACATGGCCCGTACCATATGTGAAAGCAACCTACCAAAATACTTTTGGGCGGAAGCTATAAACACGGCATGTTACATTCTTAATAGAGCTTTAATTAGGCCAATCATTAAGAAAACTCCTTATGAACTATGGAATAATAGAAAACCAAACATAAGTTACTTTCATGCATTTGGTTGTAAATGTTTCATTCATAATAATGGTAAAGATAATCTAGGAAAATTTGATGCAAAATCTGATGAAGGCATTTTCTTAGGATATTCAACATCTAGTAAAGCCTATAGAGTGTTTAACAAGAGAAACTTAATTGTAGAAGAATCTATTCATGTAATTTTTGATGAATCTTTAGCATCAAGTTCTGAAAAGATTGATGATGAGGAAGATACAAACATTCTAGAAAGAGATATTGAAAAATTGAATATAGATGTATCTTCAGATCATGAACAAGAAGCTAAAGATAATGATTCTCCTAGTGTTGATGTTGTTGATGCAAATCATAATGATGTAGATCTTCCTAGAGATTGGAGATATGCCTATGGTCATCCAAAAGAATTAATTATAGGTGATCCATCTCAAGGAGTAAGAACTAGATCATCAATGAGAAACATCAATATCATCTTGCATTTGTATCTCAAATTGAACCTAAAACTATTGAAGAAGCAGAAAAAGATAATAATTGGATGTTAGCTATGCAAGAAGAATTAAATCAATTTACTAGGAATAATGTTTGGACTCTTGTAGATAGACCTAAAGATCATTCTGTTATAGGATCAAAATGGGTATTTAGAAATAAATTAGACGAAAATGGCATAGTAATTAGAAACAAAGCTAGATTAGTTGCAAAAGGATATAATCAAGAAGAAGGAATTGATTTTGATGAAACTTTTGCACCTGTAGCTAGACTTGAAGCAATTAGATTATTACTTGCATTTGCATGTCATATGCATATCAATTTATTTCAAATGGATGTTAAAAGTGCATTTTTAAATGGATTTATAAATGAGGAAGTTTTTGTTGAACAACCACCTGGTTTTGAAGATCATGAATTTCCAAATCATGTTTTTAAATTACACAAAGCACTATATGGTTTAAAACAAGCACCTAGAGCTTGGTATGAAAGATTAAGTAAATTTCTAATTGAAAATGATTTTATAAGAGGAAATGTTGATAAAACACTATTTTTGAAAAGAAAAGACAAGGATTTATTAGTAGTACAAATATATGTTGATGATATTGTATTCGGTGCTACTAACAATTTGTTATGTCAAGAATTTGCTAAGTTGATGCAGGGTGAGTTTGAAATGAGCATGATGGGAGAACTCAACTTCTTCCTAGGACTTCAAATCAAACAAAGCAAAGAAGGAATTTTCATCAATCAAGCCAAATACACAAAAGAACTGCTCAAGAAGTTTGGAATGGAGTCAATCAAACCACTTGGAACTCCTATGAGTCCTTCATGCAAATTGGACAAAGATGAAGATGGTAAGAAAGTAGATCAAAATATTATAGAGGTATGATCGGATCTCTTCTTTACTTAACAGCTAGTAGACCAGATATAATGTTTGCTGTATGTTTATGCGCTAGATTTCAATCTGAACCTAAAGAATCTCACTTAATTGCTGTAAAAAGAATCTTAAGATATTTAAGTGGAACTAAAAATGTAGGTTTATGGTATTCTAGAGACTCAACATTAAACTTGATTGCATATTCTGACTCTGACTATGCTGGATGTAAATTAGATAGAAAAAGCACAAGTGGAGCATGTCAATTCTTAGGTAGTAACTTAATCTCTTGGTTTAGCAAAAAGCAAAATTCGGTTGCATTATCTACTGCTGAAGCAGAATATGTTGCAGCTGGAAGTTGCTGTGCTCAAATCCTTTGGATTAAGAGACAACTTGAAGATTATGGCATAACACTTGATAAAACTCCAATTAGATGTGATAACACAAGTGCAATAAATCTAACTAAAAATCCAATTCAACATTCAAGAACAAAACACATTGAAATTAGATATCATTTTATAAGAGAACATGTAGCTAATAATGAAATTTGTCTTGAATATGTTAATACTGAAGAACAATTAGCTGATATATTTACAAAACCTTTGAGTGAAGAGAGATTTTGTTATCTTAGAGGTGAATTAGGGATATGTGACCCTTTGGATTGATTTTGAAACTATAAGGAATGACTATCTAGATCTATATTAATTTCTTGATATTCCTTTCATAATTTTAAGGACAAATTATCTAGTCATCTGAGGTATTTGATTCTTAATACTCCAAAATTTTATCAAGATTTTATAAAATTATTTTGACAAGTTTCAGATGTTTGAATTTCAATTATTTTTCTCTGAAACTGTCATTGGAGTCGACACCTCAGAATGAGGAGTCGACACCTCTGACTGTGTCGCTCTCGGTCCCTGACCTTGGAGCCGACACCCGTGTAAGTGGAGCCGACTCCAGTTCGAGCGCTGACTGTGTTAGCGATTTGGAGTCGACACCCGACTTTGCGGGAGTCGACACCTGGGATTCCAAAATCGATTTATTAGGGCAGAGTCGACACCTCGTCATTTTTACTCTTCGAATCCTCCACCAAATCCCTCCAAAACTCTTCCAAAACCTCCCCATCTCTAATTCCACTTCTCTCAAGCCTTCCTAGGATTCAATGGCGCCTAAGAGGAGAGGTTCGGTGATTGGAGCGACGTGGTGACCGGGAAGCGTTCCGTGAGGCGACCCGTCCGCGAGCCGTCTCCAAGTGAAGATTCCTCCACCGATTCAGACAATCCTAACGCCACTTCACCTCAGGTAGATACCCTAGCAGGGAGGGTAATCACAATGGGAAGAAAAGTTGATTTCGAACTTTTTGAATCCGAGGGTTTTTCGATTGGTAGCAACTTAAGGAGCTTGGATGGGATAAAGTATGTTCTCTTGATGTTCCTACTTACCCAGCTTTAGTAAAGGAATTTTACTTTAATTTAGCAAGAGGAGATGGTGGTTTAGTAAGCACTGTTAGAGGAAAACGGATTCACCTTACATTTCAAAATTAGGAAATCTCCTGAGCATCCCATTACTGGATTAGCTGCTGATGTGCACAGTGAGAGATCAGCTGCCCTATCAAGGATGTTAGGGAGAGGGTTACTGAATTTGAGGAAATTAGGGCTAATCAGTTGCCCTTGGAATTAAGGTTGTTACACAACATTTGCAGCAGAATTTTGTTTCCGAAGACCGGACGTTTTGAGTATGTCTCCGAGCGGGACATTGTTGTGATGGATAGTGTATTGACCGGTCAGCCCATTAATCTAGCTGCTATGATGATATTTTACATGGCCGAGGCTGGAGGAAGAGAAGATCGTCACTACCCTATGGCATGATCTTAACGATGGTATTCAGAAGCCAAGGGGTTGTAATTTTGGATAATGAACCCTCCAAGAGCCTGAGACACACTGATTATTATAGCTTGGCCACTTTCGAATGGGATTTGTTAAAATTAATGGTCAGTGGGAAAGGAAAGGAACTTGGATGAGAGAGTCCCCGAGCCTAGACATTCTGTATCTTGTGAGGCTGGTCCGTCTATGAGGATTCCATCTCCACATCCTAGTAGTCCTGCTCCTGCTCCTGTCCCAGTACCAGTGATTCCATCTACATCTACTTCTTCAGTCGGATTTTCAGACCTTCAGTTAGAGCAACTTAAAATCTTCTTGCTGCTCAGAAGGATGAATTAAAGACTGAGTTTGACACAAATTTATGAATCTTAAAGAAACTCTTTATTCATTAGATGATCGGATTGCCAAAATTGAATCAACTCTTAGCTCTTCACTGATCTTTAAGTGGTGATTTGAAGAACATTTTTGAAGAACTTAAAGACATTTGTGGAGATTCTGAAATTTATTCAAAGTGCAATGCCGAGTTACAAGATAAAATTATCACTGCTTGTACTTTTGTTGATGAAAGACTAAAAGACTACGTCAAGCTTCAGTCTGAAGGAATGCAGAAGATTGTAGATCATTTAACAAGGATTATTAGAACTAATTTTTGATCTTCATGTAATGATGTAATGAATTCTGATGTAATGGAAATACAATCTTGATGTAATGAAAGTTTAATTTTGATATAATGAAAGTTTTTGATATGATGATGTGCAGTTTAATGATGTCAAAGTTCAGTTCCATTTTGTAATACTTTTGATGCAATGAAATTACCTTTTGATCTATCAATTTATCTTATGACTTAACTTTTTTTTCTTTTTGTTGATTACAAAAAAGGGGGAGAAAGTTATGTCGTATATGCATTGATTAGTATGTGATTGAAATAGGAATTTGTTTGAAATTGTTTAAAGCTTATTTGATTAATATAAAGTTTGTTTGAAATTGCATAAATCTTAAGTATCAAAGGAAGAACAATTGATAATTTGAACTTCATAGGGGGAGCTACCTATTCAGGGGGAGCTTACTTGTGAGGTCATTTCCTTAAAAATTTGAATTTAAGAATACTATGCATATACTCAATGTTTTTATAATCATCAAAAAGGGGGAGATTGTTGACCCAATTATTGATTTTGATGATTAATAAAGGAATTGAGTATATTTATTTGATTACTAATGGATTTGAGAAGTGTTTCAGGAGTTAAAATTATTTGATCAATTTAAATAAATTAAGAAACGTGTTTTGAATCAATTGCAAAACTTCAATTTCAAAGTTTCAGAACCTGGAGTCGACACTAGAATTCCTGGAGCCGACCCCATGGCCATTCAAATTTTATTCTGATTTTTGATACGGTCCGAGCCGACACCCAGAGTTTCGGAGTCGACACTTACAGTGTCTGGAGCCGACTCCGATGCGGGGACAGAACGTTGATTTTTTGAGCATCCTGGAGCCGACACACACAGTATTCGGGAGCCGACACCTGGCGATGGCGAGCCGACACTTACTTTTTCGGAGCCGACTCCTCAACGAACTCGGAAATTTCTATTTTTGGAAAAAACGATCTGGAGCCGACACCTGAAAAGTTGGAGCCGACTCCAACCTGACTGGAACGAAAATTTAAATTGCCAGATCAGCTCTAACGGTAATATTTCCTTTTTACCTAATTTCTAACGGATATATTTTGTTACAGGTACACTCCAACGGCTAGTTTCATCCCAAAAACGGATTGAAGAAATCTATAAAAAGGGGAAAACACCCGTTTGAAAAGAGACGACGAAAATAGAAAATATTTCAAATCAAAAATCCGAGAAAGCCTGAGCCTGAATCTCAAGAGAAAAGCTTCAAACTCAAATCCTTCCACTCCAAAAAGCTCAAAGAGGAATCCAAGGCGCCCAAATCAAAAATCGTGGATTTCCAAATTGAAGAAAAAGCTCTGTTCTTCCATTTCCAATCTTCTCAACTGCAACGACTGTGAGGGATTAAAGCTGAGGCTTGATTCATCATTCCAAAGGAAGAAGAGGAAAAGAAGAAGAAAAA
Organism: Calamus simplicifolius; assembly: GCA_900491605.1. Lineage (NCBI taxonomy): Eukaryota > Viridiplantae > Streptophyta > Magnoliopsida > Arecales > Arecaceae > Calamus > Calamus simplicifolius. The sequence goes on from UESW01004498.1 coordinate 770,597, forward strand.
AGAAAAGCTCAAATTCAATCATCAAACAGGCTTTTCTAAACTTGTTTACTTTATTTTGAATATTTGCTCAACTAAGGAGCTGTGAATCATTGTAAAACATTCTTATATTTGTTTGTGCTAGTTCTATCAAGGGGATTGAACTAGTGGAGGTTGTTAACCTCGGGTCAAGCTAGATTAGCTTGAGTTTAGGGTTTTGTGCTGGTGAGCCGGAAAACCGGCTGGGTTCGTTGTGATCCCGGGGAAAAACAACAAGTTGTGAGTTGTGCTCTTGTAAAACAACTCGGCTGTAATCTAGTTGATTATAGTGTGGACCCAAGTGAATCTTGGGAGTGGACGTAGGTGTTGGATACACCGAACCACTATAAAATCTTGTGTTTGTCGTGCATTCATTATCTCTATCTCTATCTCCTTGTTTGTGCTTTATATTTCATTGCAATAATTTCATTTGTCTTAGAGTAGATAATTTTTTAAAAAGATCAATTTTTTAAAGAACCCAATTCACCCCCCCCTCTTGGGTTGCCATCTGGGCCAACATATTCGCTCCCTCAACGCAATCTGGTCTTGCTGCCGCTTATATCTGTTCTCCTTCTCGACGAGCCTTCTTTCCAAGCTGCTCCTTTTATTGGTGAAATGCTTATGTGCATCATCCCACTTCTCGTCGAAGAACTTTTTTAAGGACTCCATCTCTCGAGCATGCTCGGATCTGCGCTATAGCAATTCCGAGTAAGCCTTGTCAGATAGCTCACAGAATCCTCAAAGTTCATTAACCTCAATATGGAGTCGAGATGCCCTTTCTAGAGCAGCCTTCTTGGATTGCTCTGATTTTTTCAAGCTCCTCCCGAGCCAATGCCAAAGCCTCGAAAACTTGTCGGCCGATTCCACCTTCCCCCGAAGGTCGGTAGCCTCTATTCCCTGATAAGGTATGCATTTATCAGCCTTATCAGCCGCCAACTTTCATAACACCCGAGGAATTAGGTAACAACTTACCATCTTGGCAGCGTATAAATATCATGTCACAAGATCCCCCAGGTAAGCACAAGCATGCTAAGAAACCCTTACAAATGCCATTGCTTTCCAAAGACCTTTTCTAGGGTGTCCTCCTTTAAAAATCTTCTTCACTTTATATGTGGCCCAAGGTTTCCACTAACTTGGGTGTTGGAGGGTCTTTCGCAGGGACCATCCACTTTAATCCTTGCGAGGAGACTATTTTGCAAGTCTGCAAGGATGAAAGAATGCAACCTAGATCCCGATGCGCGCTACCATCTTGGCCCCGGGTTGGAGAACAAAATATACAGTAACAGATTGGCACTAGAGAAATGGCCCAGAGTCTCTGAAAACTTGAAAACCCAGAGAAAAGGTTCAAACAAGAAGGACAATGGCGAATCACAAAAGAGCAACTTAGATGCTTCGGACCATGCCATCTTCCAAAGGCCTGATCCCACACAAAATACGGCATCCTCACAACTGCCTCAGCCTGAAGCTCTGCCACCGCTCGTAGCCCCTGTTACACAGGACTAATTTGGCACATTGGTCCAATAAGTTTAGGCCTTGGCGTAACTGGTATAGGGCCTCCATGGAATCCTTCCCCCGGTTGCACCCAGTCAACAACATCCTGGCGGAGTAGTTGCCCCGGTTCAACCGACAGCTCCTTTATTCAACCAGTTTGAGGCCATGAGTCTCCCACGATAGCTTGGCCATGAGGAGGAAGCGAAACCCATTTTGCTGAAAGTCAAAGACAGGAGTTTGCCTCAGCCCTGGGTCTGTTCTCTGTCCCCAATTTCTTCTCACCATGACTCGATGCCAAGACTACGATCTCTCTGCCCAACCTCTTCAACTGTCTGGAATGAGGTGATCGAGCGGAAGATCCAGGAGATGTGCTTGGAGTTAGACACCGTCAAGCATACATCTCATCCAGAGCCACGGGTGGAGCAAGGTCCACCTTTACTAACAAGATCATGAAGAAGGCGGTTCCGCCACACATAAAGTTCCTCACCATCAATCCATACAACGGGACCACTGACCCGGACGACCATCTGAGCAGCTTTCGATCCATCATGCTATTCCATGGAGCCTCATATACAATCTAATGCCGGGCCTTCCTCTCAACTCTTTGAGGACCCTCTAGAGTATGGTTTGGCACTCTGAGGCTGAACTTTATCAATTTTTTTGCTAAGCTTGGCTATTCCTTCACCAGCCAATTCGTCAGCAGCCACCGCTACCAAAGAAGATCGGACTCTCTGAAATAAAACAATGAGAGGGCGAGTCTTTGAAGAACTTCTTAGGCCATTTTAATGCGGCCATGCTAGAAGTCAATCACCGCAATCATGAGGTGGCTATGTTCGCCCTAGCAGGTGGAGTATCAAAGGAGGAAGATTTCTACCTAGCAATGGAAGTGAATTACCCCAAAAGCCTCTCCAACATGATGATCTTGGCAGATAAATATGCCAGGATCGAAGAATCCAGAAGATTGGCTCAAGCAGAACAGACAAAAAAGAAAAAAAAGGCTCAAATAAAATTCGACCAGCTCGCCATCCGAGCCTACCGTGCCGCCAAAGGGTTCTATCACCGAGGCTACATTCCAAAAGCCCAACGTGGAGGTTCTACTAGTTCACCCCACTTATCGCATCACAAGATCAAATCCTAATGGAAATCGGGCATCAACTCCCTCGGTCGAGGCCCTCCGAGAAAACCTGGCTCGAAGGGACATATCCAAGTACTGCCAGTATCTTCGAGAGTATCACCATGATATCAAAGAATGTTGGTAGCTTAGCCAGAAGATCGAGCAGCTCATCCATCGAGAGAGGCTCGAGCGATATAGGGGACCCTCAGAAGCAGAAGCCAGAGTAGAGCATCCACCAGAGCCTCAACAACAAATCCCGTTGAACCCGTCGGTGTCTGGCAATGTCAACATGATCGCCATGATTGGCCCATCCAAGAGTGGGCCAGATGAAGAGAACCCACCTAAGAAGGTCAGATACGAAGAGCTCGCATTTTCAGAAAAAGATATCCAGAGAATACAATACCCCCAGGACGATACACTCGTTGTATCTTTGAATATAAAAAACTATGATGTACATCGGGTTCTTGTTGATAGTGAAAGTTCTATCAATATTTTTTATTTTGATGCCTTTGTAAAAATGGAAAACCTTCGGGCAATGGACTCCACCTTTATGGGGTTCACTGGCGACATTATCATACTAGAAGGAGTGATAACTCTGATGGTTCAAGCAAGCGAATGGCCATGCACAGCAACTATCTATATGGACTTCCTGGTGACTAAACTTCGGTTACCATACAATGCCATCCTCGACAGACCGGGGCAAATGTCCCTTGGGGCAGTAATCTCCATCCCTCACCTTGCCATGAAGTTTCCCACCGAATGGAGTGTGGCAATTGTCCGAGGGAACCTAGCTGCTACAAGATATTATTTTGTCATCAACCTTCAGTCTCGTAGGCCAGAAGTCAATGGGCATGATGCTTGGGAAGACTTTGCCAAGCAAAAAGAGGAACTTATCGAGGAGCTCGAAGAAGTACTACTTGATAAAGCTCGGCTCGACCGAACTATTCGGATCAGATCGGGTTGCATCTTGAGGGAAAGACTCGATAGGACCTGATTGACTTCTTGCGAAAGAATGCCGATGTCTTCGCCTGATTCACCTTCGACATGCAGTCTGGATGTCCTTGTCCACCATCTCAATGTGGACGAGGCATTCAAACTGGTCAAACAAAAAAAGAAGAGTTTTGCCTAAAGTGCCAGAGGGCGATTAAGGAAGAAGTCAATAAGCTCCTCAAAATAGGCTTCATCCGGGAGGTCAATTATTCGAGCTGGCTAGCAAACATAGTCATGGTGGAAAAAAGCGAACGACAAGTGGCAAATCTGCATTGACTTCATATACCTCAATAAGGCCTATCCGAAGGATAGCTTTCCCTTGCCAAGAATCGATCAGCTGGTGGACTCCACCTTCGACCACAAAATACCTTCATGGATGCCTACTCGGGCTACAATCAGATATGAATGGCCCCCAAAGATAAAGAAAAGATAGCCTTCATCACCAACAGGGGTACTTATTGCTACCAAGTTATTCCGTTCGGACTGAATAACACCGGAGTAACCTATTAGAGGCTGATCAACAAAGTCTTCAAAGATCAGATAGACTGAAACATGGAGGTCTATGTCGATGATATGCTAGTAAAAAGTAAGGAAGCATCGCAGTACATCTTCGATTTGATAGAAAGCTTTGCTACTCTAAGAAGATACCAAATGAAGCTAAATCCAACCAAGTGCGCCTTCAAAGTAAGCTCCAAAAATTCTTGGGCTTCATGGTCTCCCAGAGAGTCATCGAGGTAAACCCTTAGAAGATCCGAACTCTTCAAGAGAAGGCGCCCCCTAAATCGATCAAAGAAGTTCAATGCCTTATAGGAGGAATAGTGGCCCTTAGTTGCTTCGTCGTTCGATCCGCTGAGAAGTACTTGCCCTTCCTTAAGGCACTTCACTCGGCGAAAAACTTCCAATGGACTCCTGACTGTCAGAAGTTCATAGAAGATTTTAAAAGGTACCTCGGCTCGCCTCCATTCCTCAGCAGCTCGAGACTTGGAGAACCTCTATACTTGTATCTGGTTGTCTCGGAGAATGTTGTTGACTCCGTACTAGTTCGAAAGGAGAACAAGATCTAGAAGCTGGTTTACTATGTCAGCAAGCTACTTTGGGATGCCGAAACTAGATACACCCAGATCGAAAAAATGGTGCTAGCATTGGTAACATTTGTGTGGAAGTTGCAACCTTATTTCCAAGCACACTACGAAACAATCCTCACCAATCAGCGAATCAAGATGATCCTCCATCGCCCTGAAGTGTCGAAAGGAATGGCCAAATGGGTGGTAGGCCTGAGCGAGCACGACTTGCATTACCAGCCTCGCCCCCCTATCAAAGCATAGATTATGGTGGATTTTCTCCTTGAGTGCACAGTCTCGAACGACGGATCAATGATGGGAGATCCCGAGCAAGAGAAGACTGAAGCCTGGTGGTTACTGCATGTAGACGGATCCTCCAATGCATCCGGCTCTGATGCAGGCTTGGTCCTCACCAGCCCAAAAGGAACCATGTTTGAGTACATCATTCACTTCACCTTTCCGACCTCCAACAATAAGGCCAAGTATGAAGCTTTGCTCATCGGGCTCCACATCATACTGAGTCTGAAAGTCAAGAAGTTAGATGACTACATCGACTCTCGGTTGATTGGTGGACACATACATGGAGAATTCAAAGCTCAGGAGCCGAATATGATCCAGTAATTACAGAAGGTCCATGAGCTATCCTCCAACTTCTCCGAACTTGAGGTCATCCAGGTTCCAAGGGTGGAAAATGTTCGGGCAGACCTTCTATCCAAGGTGGCCACTATTGGCCTCATGGATTTGGAACAGAAGTTCCACCTCGAAGTTATGAAAAAGTCCAGTATAGTGGATACTGATGCCATGATGCAGCTCGAATCCGAGCCATCATAGATCGACCCTATTCTGGCATACCTCAGGGATGGAACCCTTTCCATAGATAGAAGGGAAGCTAGGAGTCTAAAAATGCAATCCTCCCACTATGTTCTGCATGGTGGACAGCCTTACAAGCACTTCTTCTCCATGCCGCTGCTCAGGTGCCTCAGACCATCAGAGGCTGTCTACGCTTTATGGGAGGTCCATGAAGGCATCTGCGACAATCACTTAGAAAGCCGAGCTCTCTGCCATAAAGTGCTTAGGTAGGGATACTACTGGCCCATAATGATAAAAGATGCGAATGACCTTGTCCGAGCTTGCGACTCGTGCCAGCGTCATTTGAACATCCAGGCTTTCATCGACATCTCTAACACCCATCACGACTGCCTGGCCCTTTGCAAAATGTGGGATGGATATTCTTGGCCCATTTTCCTTGCCACTGGACAGAGGAAATTCATGTTCATGGCCATTGATTACTTCAAAAAGTGGGTTAAAGCTGAAGCATTTGCCCTGATCACCGAGGCCTAAGCCAAGGACTTCGTCTAACGATCCATCATCTGCCAGTTCGGCCTTTCCCATACAATCATCACCGATAATGGATGGCAATTTGATAATCCAAGATTTAAGGAATTTTGCGAGGACCATGGCATCAGCCATTGGCTAACTTTGGTAGGACACCCCCAAACCAATGGCAAGGCAAAAGTAATCAACCGAACCCTGCTGCAAGGAATAAAGCTCAGCTGAATAGAGCACATGGCAGGTGGGCGGATGAGCTTCATCACGTTCTCTGGGCCTATCGAACAACTCAAAGAATCCCAACAGGAGAGACTTCATTTAGGATGGCCTTCAACACCGAGGCAGTCATCCCGATCAAGATAGGCTTACCCTCTCCCTAAGTTGAAAACTACTTTGAGGAAGCAAATAATGAACAGCTACGAGCCAACCTCAACCTAATTGAAGAAGTCAGGGAAAAAGCCCAAATCAGGATGGCTGCGTACTAGCAATGCATGGCCCCGTACTATTCTTCTTGAGTAAGGGAAAAGCTCTTTCTTTCCGACAAGTTGGTGCTCCGCAATGCCTCAGTCTCTAAAACATTGGAACAAGGCAAGTTGACCCCAAATTAGGAAGTGTTGGTCCAGATGGCAACCCAAGAGGGAGAGTGAATTGGATTCTTAAAAAATTAAAAATATTTTTTAGAAAAATGAACAAGAAAAATGCTATGAAGGTATATGAGTGCAATGCAAAGTATGCTAAGCAGAATGTAAAAGATATGGTAAAGAAAGAAGAGACAAGCATGACAAACACAGATTTTATAGTGATTCAGTGTTAACTACACCTACGTTCACTCTCAAGAAACTCTTGGGGCCACATTATATCATCCTGATTACAACAAAGTTATTTTACAAGCTCATAATTCAAACTTATTGTTTTATTCCAAGATCACAACGAACCCAGCTAGTTTTCATAGGATCACCAGGACAAACCTCTCACAAGCTTTCTTAGCTTGCATAAGATCAAACTGCCCCCTTGATTTAATCCCCTGATTGAATCAATAAACAAAAGTTATAATAGTTTAGTTACAATAGAAATGAAGCTCCAAAAATGAGCAAATATAACAGTATAATCAAGTAGAAATAAAAGAAGCCCGATTAAAGATATCTGAAGTTGGACTTTTCTTCTTTTCTTTTTTTCTTTTTTTTTCTCTTTCCTTCTATTTGATCTTCCTTAAGATGTGCTTGATGCTTTGGAAGAATCTTTCATGTTGAGGCTTTTAAAGAATTAGGGCTCTCTTCTTCTCTCTTTGATTTGATAAAAATCCCTCAAGATTAGCTTTAGACTCTTAGAATCTTCCTTAATCTCTGTTTTTACTGCAGGGCTTTTGAATTTGAACTCTCTCTCTTTTTCTTTTCTCTTGTATTCTCTCTATTTAAAAACGTCCCACGACTCTTACTTATAATCTTCGACTCTTACTTATAGTCTTCCTTTTAATCCTTTTTTAGAAGAAAACTAACCATTAAAAGTGGTTGGAAAAGAGTTTAGCCCGGAAGAGGAAAGAGCTGTTGAAGTCCATTGGAGAAATGTTAGAGTTTGGAGTCGTCTTTAATGGTTTTGGAGTCCGCTCCTGATAGGTTGGAGTCGGCTCGAGCAGACTGGGAGTCGGCTCGAACGATGATTGTTCATAAAATAAAGTTTTGCTCATGGAGGAGTTGGCCCTTGCTGTTCAGGGGGTCGACACAAGTTCGTGCGGGAGTCGGCTCGAACATATGCGGGAGCGGCTCGAGTAGAACCCCAAAAATACACTCTCATATAACTAACCGAGTTGGCTCAAAACTCTGCAAGAGTCGGCTTGAGCTCGACGCAGAATTAAGGTTTTTCTATCTTTCTAATGGAGTCAACTTTGAACTCTGCAAGAGTCAGCTCGACCACATGACAAACATGCCGAAATGTGCCGAAATTGGCTCCTTGACTGTAGGAGTCGGCTCGAAGTGCTAAAATTGACGCTTAACGCTAGGCTTAAGATTAAGCTCGAACTTTTTTGAATTTTGATTGATTAATTATTTAAATTTCTAAAACACTTAATCAAAATCATTAGTAACAAGAGGAATATACTCATGTAGTTTTTGTTATTCATCAAAATCAATATTTGAGTTAACAGGAAAGTCCATACCAAGTCACAGAAGTCGTCAGGCCTGATACCTACCAGCTCCAAGACCTTGATGAAAAATCCATCCTCAGAACATGGAACTCAGATAATCTTCGGATATCATTAGTAAAGTATCCCTAAATTACTTTGCTCGTTGTAATAAATTTCTTCATATATGAATGTCTTTTCTCCAAAATGACCACCTTCTTCAAGATATTGAAGAGGAACAGATTTTCCTCCAGCTATTGACCCGGTGGGTCTACTCTTCGTACCTCAATAGGGTGAGTATTCTTCGAACCTCGGCAGGATCAAGTGATCTCCGTACCTCAACTGGATCGAGCAATTTCTTCGTACCTTGGCTGCGAGGGCAGAGTTATCTCCGAACCTCGGCAGGGCCGAGCGATCTCCATACTCGGCTGGGCCAAGTGAGTTCTTCGTACCTTGGTCATGCCAAGTAAAATATAAACTATCCTCTGTACCTTGGTAGGGCCGAGTTATTTCCGAACCTTGGCATGGCTGAGCGATCTTTGTACCTCGGTTAGGCCGAGCAATTTCTTCATACCTTAGCCGCATCAAGTAAAACATAAACTATCTCCAAACCTCGGTATGACCGAGTGATCTTTGTACCTTGGCTAGATCGAGCAATTTTTTTATACCTTGGCTACGTCAAGTAAAACATAAACTATTCTTCGTACCTTTGCAGGACCAAGTTATCTTCGAACCTCAGCAAGGCTAAGCAATCTCCGTACTTTGATTGGGCCAAGCGATTTCTTTGTACCTTGGCCGCACCAAGTAAAACATAAACTATTCTTCGTATCTCGGCAAGGCCGAGTTATCTTCGAACCTTGGTAGGGCTGAGTGATCTCCGCACCTTGGCTGGGCCAAGCAATTTTTTTGTACCTTAGCCATACAAAGTATGATATATTCTATTCTCCATACCTCAGTAGAGCTAAGCCTATATCCGAACATCGACGGGACCGAGTCAGAAGCTATTTTACTCTATCTATGAATCCTAAAAGGTGCTAAGTCCCTATTTTGTCCTAATCTCTGGACCTTGATGAAACCAAATACTTCCTATTGTCTCCTGAACCTTCAGTCGGGTCGATACATTTAGTGCTCTCTCCAGAACTCTCTGTCAGGGCACTCATATGTGGCTTTCGATAACACCTGAGAAGCTAAGGGGGTGATAGAGCCAAAATCATTCGGAAAAAATACCATTCATATAGAATTGAAAAAGAAGAAATGAATCTTATTCATTGAAGTTCTTGGTACAAAAAAAATTACAAGAATGTCCTCTCCTACACTCTCCCACACTCTTCAAGCTCCTTAGATATCTGTACGATACATGGGGTGAGAAAGGCCAAACGATCAACACCCAAGTTGATGGATTCAATCTATGGAACAACCTCTTTTTTAAGGATCACCTTCCAGCACCATCAAATGGCCACAATGTCAAGGTCCGAAACCTGACCAATTGCAAGTGGTACTGTGTCTGCTTTGAGCTTCCCATCCTTCACCGATTCCCTTGTCGACCTTTTTTGGGCTGACATTTCTTTAATCTTTTCTGTTGGTGAAGGTGGTCAGGAGTCATCTTGATATCATTTTATTTATGGCTTGGCGAGACCAGGCGAAACTGCTCCTCGTCTTTCCTACATGGTCCGCTCTTCATGGCCCCCTCATCTAAACCCCAGGATCTGGATTGGATGCCGAAGAGGACCAAGAGACCTTCGATCTGTAGCATCGACATGAGCAGAGCCTTAGTAGACTCCTCATAGTTAGTCCTTTCCTCAATCAAAGAGAATAACACCTCTGAACAAGGGCACCATTGCTGGCATTCTCACAAACTTATACGCAAAGGTGAAGCCCATAGTGTAGTACCGGCTATCTGCTGGCATTGCCAGTAGAATGGGGTGTCATAAAATTCCATCATCCCTCGATTGCCAAGTGAAGGGCGGATGCCAACTTCAAGGCATTCTTCATAGAAGAAGGTTCCAAGCTCCGGCTCCTCAACATGCCTAGAAGTAGAGCAACCTGAGGTTTCCTTCGTAGCGAGGAGTATTAGATTCGAGAAGAAAGCAAAGAGATAAGAAGGTAAAGCGCTCAAGACTTGAAAAAAATGTGGCTATGGACGGCGTTGGTCCTCCCCTTTTTAAAGCCATCGAGCGGGGGACCAAGGACATTAATATGCAGAATTTCATAGAATCGAGGCCTATCGGTTCAAGCATCTTAATCTCTAACTTAGCCACGTGTCATCCAGACAATCACCCTCAGCGGGAATACAAAGACTCTCCTCGCTTGACAAGATGGAGTAATGGTGCACCACATCAGAAATGGTGCTCCACCTTGATCTCAGCTTTTGTTGGTTGGAGTCAACAACTTGGGCCCTATTCCCTAGACACGAATGAAGACAATGGGCTGGGGATGCATGTGATGCGAGAAAAGAAATATTTCGCATAAATCAATTGGCATGAACAAGCAGTAGAACCCATTTCAGGGACATGACCCACCAACTGCAAAATTTGAGCCTCGGCAAGGCCGAATACCCATATTCCCCGAAACTGGCATGGCCGAGTAGGAATGTCATCTCCCTACCTTGGTAGGGCCGAGTAATCTCCGAACCTCGGCACTACCAAGTAGGAATGTTATCTCCATACCTTGATAGGGTCGAGCATTCTCCGAACCTCGGTAGGGCCAAGTATGTCTATAAGATTTCTCGCCGATGCTTTGATCATGGCACCTTCGCATCATTGTCATGAAGCCCAAGTGGCCCGACCCGACAATTACAAGCATTCAGAGGAAATAACAACCTAGCGGCTTATGAAAAAAAAAAGCATGGGCCAATAGGCCAAATTTTTGGTGAATGGCATTGCTTAGAAGCAGATAGAGAAGGAAAGGGAGAAAAATTATTTCATTAAAAATCTCAATGGGATTACAAGTGCCTCAAGGCACATGAAGATATAAAATTTCCTACATCATGAAAAGTATCGAGGCTCGGTCGGTGCTCTACCAGATGTGGAAGTTTTGGAGCAGATGGTTCGGTTCCTCAACAGCATAAGAAAACCCTACCGAGTCTACCTCCCCAGTTTCTTCAATATTAATCTCCAAGGTGCCTTCCTCGTACTCAACATCAACCGATAAATAAGATGCGACCGAAGGATCGGCCGGAGATGGGACATAGTAACCCTCATTCTCAAGTAACGATAAGTCCAGGTTTGGATATTCTTGGGCAATCCTCTGTCGCATCTCCTTCGCCGCCAATTTACAGGCATCTTTTAAAAATAGAAGCTTTTCCTCGGCAAACTCGGCTAAGCTCTTGTATTTTTCAATTACATGAGCAGCCTGATTGTTAACTTCGGTCATCTAGTTCCAAAGTTTGCAGCACTCCTCGGTTAACTTTCTAATCTTGTCTGCTGCCCTAACCTCTTCAAGTTTTACCTGGGTGACATAACAGATATAGTCGACTCCATCAGAAGAAGGGCAGAATCCACCGATATAGAATTGGTAAATGCATACCTCCACCATTGCTTCGGCGTGTCGAGCATCTATCTGCCTTCGCAGCCTGCACCTGGAGCTTCTTTTACTCCTTTTTGTAATGGCGAAGCTTCTTCTCACATGCTCCAACTTTGCTCGATCTTTTTTTGCCTATGCTGCATAGTCGCAAGATTGGCCATAGCTGATGCAGCCCGCTTCTAGCTTAGTTTAAACTTGCGTTGTTTGTCATCATGTTTTTTATTCAATATGTTTATTTCTTCGTGGCCTCCACCCAAAACTTCGACAACTCTGCCCGGGCTTCTTGGCCGATTTATTGGCTACTTCGGCCAACTTATTAGCCTCTTTAAGCTTGGCCCAAGCCTTGGCTAGCTCCTCAAACAATTGGCTAGTCGAACCCTCCTTATTTCGGAGCTCCGCAATCTCACTCAAGGCTCGATCGCGAGCTTCAACATCGGAAACCAGGTGTCGCGTAGCACCTTTTGGAGGGCAATTGCCTGTAGCAGGACAAAACTAGTGAAGTCAAAAAAAAAAAAAAAGGAAGGAGGAAAAAGAAAGAAAAGGACCTGGGCCACTTACTCGAAAGGCCGAATTAGTCATGTTATTCTGAAGAATATCAACATTCACTAATGGCCATCTCTCCATGTCTTTGAGGAGCTCAATCCCCTCGACTATGATGGAGACCATCCCCTGCTTGGCAGGTTCAACCACCACAATATTTGCCCCCAATTGAAAGATGGATCGGAACACTTCGAGCCGCCGCCTTGTGAACTCTAAGTGCCTTGTCGATCGAAGACCTGCGCTTGCCAGTCTCCCCCTTTGGGTGATCTTCTTGGCCCTCGGCGTTCCTCTCCGCTTCCTTCTGCTCTCCCAATCGAGGATCTTTGGCAGTGGATGGATAAATGGGCTGCTTGCGGCAATAGCCGCCTCCATACCCTTGGACTTGACAATCTGCTTTATTCGCTGCTGTTCTTTGAGAGTAACAGGAGACAGGGTGTGGATGACTGGGTAAGGACCCTTGCTAAAGTCTATGGTCATTGAGGGACCCTCGCTCACTTGAGACACCTCAACTGATCGACCTAGCTCTGAGGACTCGACCGATGGCAAGTCCAGCTGCTCTTTTTCCAGCTCCACTTCCTTCGGAGCCGAGCCCTCCTTAATTCTTTCTAAAGAAGGCCGAGGGCTGAACTTGACCTTCTTGCCAAGACTCGACGAGCTTGGGCGAGACCTCTTCTCACCGACCTTTTTGCTCGAGGTACTCTTCAGCACCTTCCTTAGTCATGCTTCGAAGTTTGACTTGGCTGCTACAAATAGAGCAAACGAATGATTAGCCGCACATAAGTAGACACATCTAAAATCTGATGAGCAAAAAATCAAGTTAAAACTTACCTCGGCGATCAATGTTGCTGAGCCCTGCATTAAAAAGAATATCCTCAGCCAGCAAGGCCTCAACCGACAGCGCGAGACCATTAGTTAGGATATCCAAATCCTTGATCTCCTACCTCAACAACCCCAGACCTCTATTCAAGTCGTTAGAAAAACCTTCCCACGACCGAGGGAAGTGGCATTCACTGCTTCATTGGATGATGAAGAAGCGAGACTTCCATCCTTTTATAGAAGATGGGGCCCCTGAAATCCTTTTGAAGGCCCTCCGAGGATCGATGTAGGGTTAAGAGGATGTTTGGGGGAAAACGATATTATGACAGGCTTGGAACAGGGGCACTATGGCTATTACTCTTGCAAACTTGCATAGGGAGACAAATCCCACAATATGTCTCCAGCTGTTCGGTGCCACTGCCGAAGGACAAATGCCGTAAAACCTTATTATGCCTTCGACTGGATGGAGAGGAAGACGGATGCCAGCTTTGAAGCATTCTTTATAGAAAAAGACCCCAGATGCTAATGCTTTCAATGCCCTCTGCCAAGGACTTGGAACCTGTAAGACAAAGTCACCGGGAATCCAATATTCCCAACGGATTCTTTCCAGGTCCACCGAAGTCATGGTTGAGGGAATATAAGCCGGATGCTCCATATCTTTAGGGTGAACAAGGGATGAACTAGCGATGGCCCTCTTCTGCCAAAAAATACTCGATCTCATAGAAGGATAAGGCCAACGTTTAAAAAAGCATGGCTGGAGAAGACGCTTGTCGCTTCCTTTTAAACCGTATTAGCAAAAAGGTAAAATATTATTGGCGATAAACCTTAGGGATCGCGGACCTTCGATTCAAGCGCTGCAATCCCCGATTCTACCATGTGTCATCCACCAACCATCCTTGATCGGAAATCAAAAAGACTCTCCTCGTTCGACGGGCAAAAATGATGGCATGATGGCTCAGCATTTATGGCATCATCATGATGCACCTCCAAGAGTTCAAATTCCACCAATAAAATTAGGCCACCAAGACTCTACTCCCTATGCCCGAACCTACGCTTCGGTCTAGGAGTGGAGGGGCATATGATGTGGGATAAAATTATCTCCGCTTTAATGGGCAGATGTAACAATGATGGGCCCACCTCCGGGCCATAGCTCATCATCTACGAGGCTCAGAAGAAGTCCACTCTCCATTGTAGAAAAGGATAGCTGCACCAACTGCAAGCTCCATACCTGGCAGGGTTAAGCAGTCTCCATATCTCAGTAAGGCCAAACAATCTTCGAACCTCAGCAAGCCAAGTCACCGACCCCTGACAGGGCCAAGCATTCTTCAAACCTCGGCAGGATCGAGCTTTGGCTCCTTAGGATAAACATCATCCTTTCCTGAATCACGCTGGGTATCTTGAAAAATAAATCGCTCCTATCGCAAAGATCTCGAAATGAGCCTCCCTAAATAGAAATAGGGGCTAGATATGGCACCTCCCTCCATAATCAATGGGATCCCGTATTCCCCGATAAGGTATGCATTCATCAGCCTTATCAGCCGCCAACTTCCATAACTGCACCCAAGGAATTAGGTAACAACTTACCATCTCGGCACGTATAAATATCAGGTCCCAAGGCCCTCCAAGTAACACACAAGCATACTAAGAAACCCTTACAAACATCATTGCTCTCCAAAGACCTCTGGGGTGTCCTTCTTTAACAACCTTTTTTTACTTTATCTATGGCCAAGGGTTTTCACTAACTTGAGCATCAGAGGATCTTCTGTAGAGACCATCCACCTTAATCCCTATGAGAGACTATTTTGCAGGTCTGCAAGGATGGAAGAACACAACCCAGATCTTGACGCGTGCTACCATCTTGGCCCTAGGTTAAAGAATGAAAATCTGCAGCAACACTATCTTATTCTTGAACGTCCATACTTTTATTAGAGTTGGAGCATATTGTCAAAAGGACCTCCCTTTTTCCTTTCAAAAAGGTAGATATGATCCAATTTGATTAAGAATTGAGCACCAAGATACACTAATACAATCTCAGGAACATCGAGTAACTTGGGTCAAATAGTGGACAATTATTTAAATTTAATCCAGGATATGATGTGTGTATGTATGATAAAGGATAACATGGCCTGTCAGTTCACTCATTGTTTTGAGCTATGAAATGATCACTTTTGAAAATTATGATGTACTTATGTAATAGGATGAACTTAGTCATTAATGTCATCTACAAGTTGTATTGACTTGCTTGACCCACTTTCTTGTAGGTATTAATGTATCATCTATCTTTTTATGGGAATGAAACCCTGCACAACATGCTTCCAAGGATGATATGATAGAAATAATTTAGTTGCTGCATAATAAAAAGCACAAAAATGCTATATTAACGATCTTATCTATGATTGATATAGATTTCTTTTAGGATGGCACTTTCTTAAAGTAAAGTTTCCTTACCTTTGTCACAGTCACCTCACCATTTTATGCACACACACATTTACATACATATGTACATGCTAGTGTGGTATTAGTCGTAATCTATTTTGAAACCACTTTTTTAGCTTTAGTTCGATCTAAAGGATGGTACATCTAATTGATGAATCTTTTGGAAGAGATTGCTAAGCTCTTAATGCGGCATAAATTTTCCATTACATATAGTTTTGAGTTTAAAATAGAGAGTAGTTTTCATTCGTAGCACAAATTTCTTTGACATGACGCATGGTAAATTTATAATCCCTTATAATATTTGATGTTATCTTTTCTGTGAATATATTGCAAAAAAAGCAGTTCCTAGCGTTAGAGACAGCAAGTTAAAAAAATAACATCCAAATCGCGTTTAAATTTGAACCTTCAGCTGCCAAGTGATGGCAATCACAAAGTTTAAAATGCTAGCACTGAAAATGTCGTACATGCTCATGGAGAAACTCCATCAAATTCTAATGCTGATGCTAGTCTTGTTACCAAGATAGATGGAGTGCTATCTTCTATAGAGGAGAAAAGTGTTGTACATGCCATGAAGAAAGTCCATCAAATTCTGATGCTGATGCTAGTCTTGTTATCAAGACAGATGGAATGCTATCTTCTGTGGGGGAAACAAGTGTTGGACATGCCCAGGGAGAAACTCCATCAAATTCTGATGCTGGTGCTAGTCTTGTTACCAAGACAGTTAGAGTGCTATCTTCTATAGAGAAGAAAAGTAACGTACATGCCCATGGAGAAACTCCATCAAATTCTAATGCTAATGCTAGTCTTGTTACCAAGAGAGATGGAGTGCTATCTTTTGTAGAGGAGAAAAGTCTTGCGGTATCATGTTCCATCCTAATACTCATCAAGTTTAGTCTTGATTCGTAATAGGATTCAATAATACATAATGGCTGAAGATGGAAAATAGTTATTTAACTTGTATTTCATTTGAGTTAATAAACATTTTTGTGAATGCTACCAAATACTTGAGGAGAGCTTTTCTAAACAAATTATGCTTTCCATCCTCAAAGCAACATAGGATGATAGACTATTGCAAGGCTTTGCACTGTCTATTTTTCAGCAACTTTTATGATGCATTTTAATTATTTTTTTGTCATAAATCTTTGACTTGGGTTGATACCATATTTTATTTTTTAATGTTATATAAGATATGTACAGTTCATCGAAAGTGGAAAAGTTGTTTTGGCGATTATTCTAAAAGATTAAAAATGATTATTGAAATTTTAATTATATAATCGAAAACATAATTATTATCCTTAGTTGAAGAAAACGTCAACGCTATTATGAAAGGATTTGGATACTTATCAAAAATAAAATATAATTTCTCAATAAAAAAGATAAAAAATATGTATAAGAAATTAGACTAAAGAAATGTAATCTATTACTATACTTTCGGTTTTAATAAAGTACAAACTATCCAAACCCTGAATACTATGACTTATGCTTTGAAGGTTGAGTGACCGACTATCTTTAAAAGAAAATTGATCAAAATATAAATATTAAATATGTTTTGGTCAAAGAAGGCTATTGAGAAATCATTAGAAGCCATTAAATATAATTGCTAGTGTTTTTCAAGATAATATAAGAGTTTTTTGATCTATAGAATCCATTATTATGAATTTTTTGATTAAGCATTGCAAAAGGACCAAAAAAGTGACCAAAAGTATAAATCCCTAGTCATGGTTGTCTTAAGGATTAATAAAAAAATAATATAAGGCACTTTTGATCATGGTTGTCTTAAAGATCAATAAAAAAATAGAAGGCACTTTTTTTTCCATCTAGTGAGTTGTCTTAAAGATTAATAAAATGATAATATATGCACATTCCCTTTTATTGAATTGCCATAAGGACTAATAAAATAATAATATAAGGCTCTTTTACATTCAATGAGTTGTCCTAAGGATTAATAAAAAATAATAAGGTACTTTTCCATCTAGTGACATAATATTTGACTTTTGAATTGTCCCCTAATAAGTTATCTGAAGTCAATTTAAATAACAGAGAAAATTTTAAAGCTGCAGTATGAAATGTGGTACCAAACAATATAAAGCTACTTTTTTTGATAAATATATAAAAGTAGTAGTAATTATTTTAACTAAGAAAGTTACGAAAGCTATAAACTAGATGGTTGCAGAAACTAGAGTATGATGGAAATTCCAATGGTTGTTAGAGAGTTTTGGGCTGTTCCAAAACTGAATGGGAAGTTTTAAGTTGGTTGGGGTTATATTCAGAATATTATAAAGGTTGCATTTGGTAGCCAGTAATCTATCTAAATTATCGATAATTTAAAATGGGCCCATCAGATAATTATGTTTGGTATATATTTGTAATGTAATCTATCTTGTAGTGGTAATCTGTATTAGCTTATAAGAAGTAATGCAGATTACATAAGAAGGAGGTAGTTATCCATATTACCGAAGATATTGTAATCTGATAATTTTTTTTAACAAAATTACCCCTACCTCCTCTTCATAAAAAAAAAAAAATCATCCCCCTTTTTTCTTTCTTTTCTCCGGTCTAGCCGCCATTCTTTCCTTCAATGAATTATTTTAGCTTTATTTTGATAGTCTTCCCTTCTTTCATCGTGGTATTATACGCTATGCTTGCTAATCCAGATTCTCACTATGCCCTCTTCTGCCTTTTTTTAGCTCAAACATGTGAGCATGAACCTCCTTTCTTTCCATGCGCTTCTTTTGATTGTAGCCATATGTCAAATAGAAAAAATAAAAATAAAAACAAAATATATCAATTTTTCTATTAATCTTAATTAATTTTATATAATATAAAATAAATTATTTTTAAAATATAATAAATAAATTATGGTAATTAAATTTAAGAATAAAAAAAGTAAGTAAATGTTTAAAGATTAAAAATATTTAATCTTAAAAAATTTAAATCTAGTACCTTTTAGTTATATATATACTTTACATTTTTATGATAATATAATTTATCTAAAAAAAATATACATTTTCAAGTTGATAAACTAAAGAACATGAAATATTTTCAAGATAATTACTCTGAACATCCACATTCTTCAACTAGCATCATTTCAATTTATTTTTTTATCATTAATTATTTTCTTTTGTAAACGATTGAAATATTTCTTTTTTTTTATGACATTCATGTGTCTAACCTAAACTATTATATATCTCTTTGGTGTTTATAATATAAGATCTTAAAATATATTATGAATAATTTTCTTTGGCATCAACTCATTAATTTGTATTTAATAATTTTTTTCTATGACCCTTGAATACTATAGACTTTTTTTTATTGGCATGCATCAATATTTTTTTAGGCATTATCATTTATAAATTCAAGTTTTTCAAACCAAATATATAATAACATATGAATTTTTAATAGATTTGATTTAGGGATATTTAGAAATTTGATATTATATGGCTAGTAATTTGTTTGTTATAACAAATACCGTAATCAATATTATTGTAACATTACTTGTGTATACTAAATACAGTAATCAATATTACTGGCAATCTATTTTGTAGTAATCTATCTTATAGGCAATTCACATTACTAGGATTGCCTAGCCATCCACCAAACGCAACCTAAATGCAAAGGAAAAAGGCTTTTGAAGGACTCTCAAACACTTAAAATCCAAAAAATTTTCCATTTGTACTGTAGTTAGAGTCATCTATAGCCTGTAACTTGTACCATAAATTAGGAGTAGCTGGTAACTAAAAGCTTTTGTACCCTGCTCTTATTGTCAATTGGGAGTGAGAACTGAGTTAGTCCATCACCTGATTGCACCCTAAATTATTTTGAAGCAAACAACTTGTTATTGAATAACTCAAATCAGCATTTATTAATTAGTTAGTCCTTTGGTTTTTTCCTTCTTCCTTATTTCTCCTTGTCTCTTTTTTTTTTCACTTTTGATATTTTACTCCATCTTCCTTGTTTTTCTTTTCCTCTCTTTTTATTTCCCTGCTTTTGATTTTTACCATCAATGTCCTTCTGATGGATTTATTAGTTGGTCGACTGAAGATCAGATCCCATTGATCATATCAAATGCAAAAAGGTAAATCCATAGGATAACCTTTTTTTTACTCTTATTTGGAGGGATAACCAGCTATTCCTACATTTTCTATGAAATAAATTGAGGGGATAACCTATGGTTAACCATGGATTGTCCCTTTGGTTAACTTTATTTCCAGCTATCCCTTATAGTTATGACTTTTGAGAATAAGAGGGGATATCTCCTCTTATTCCCTATTTCAAACACTACCTAAGAGAGTTGGAGTCTAGATTTTCAGTTGCTCAAAGTGACATTTCAAAAGTTACTTCTCTGCAAGATGAATTAGAAGCTTTATGGTAAAAGGTGGAAAATTTGCAAACCTTGCTTGAAAATGCCACCAAACAAGCAGACCAGGTTAAATTAGTCTCGCAACAGAATCAGGAGTTGCGACAGAAGGTTGAGAAGTTGGAAGCATCTTTGGAAGAAGCAAATGCATATAAGTTTTCATCGGACAAGTCTCAACATTATAATGAGTTTTTGCAACAAGTCAAAATATTAGAGGAGTGTCCTGAAATGTCTGATCAGGAAATACATTCACTGATTCAATTGCATCAAGAATCAGTCAAAGAATTTCAAGATACACTGGATAAGTTAAAGGAAAAAGCAAGAGAAGATCACTTGAACAATCTGCTGATGATATGCCTATGGAATTCTGGAGCCGTTTACTGCTTACAATTGACGGTTTGTTGGTTGAGAAGAAAATATCCTCCAATGATGCAAAGTTACTAAGAGAAACGGCTTGGAAAAAGGATGTGAGAATCCGTGATGCATACTTGGCTTGCAAGGGCAAGAAAGACCATGAAATTGTGTCTACGTTTGTCAAATTGACATTGTCTCAGACTAGGTATAGGTTTTTTCCGTCCTTCATAAATCTAATCAGTGTTATTCATATGTAATGATCTGCATAGTCTTGTTTCATTGATACAGTCCAGGATTGCATGTTGTTCACATAGCAGCAGAGATGGCTCCAGTTGCAAAGGTACACCGAGTTTCCAGTATAATATCATCATATGTGACCGTTCCTCATTAGGAATTTTCTGCATGATGATGTTTCTAATGTTTCTCTAGTTGAGTCTTTGTATTTTCATATTGAATGGACTATTCTTCAATTGTTTAGCTTAAATTTCTGTAGATGTTATATTGTTTGCATTTGGACTGAGTCAGTTCAGCTTTTTGAAGGATTTTAGTTCTGAAATCTAACATCAGTTTAATTGATGGTCTTATCATATCATTTTTGTTGGGCAATATCCTTTTGGCTATATTGACCCAGAATAGACAAAAAAAATTTAGTCCAGCCCCAAGGAGAAGAATACTATTTTTTGCTTTTCAATCAGCAATCTGCACAATTTGAGACCTATAGTCACTGACCAACCTTATTTTAATTTCCATATGAAAGACTATGGCAAGCTTTTCTGGTTGAAAATGGAGAATATTTCATGTCAAAAATGGAGAACAAAGCAGGCATATTAACTGGCTTTGATAAATCTAGAATAATATTTTTTATTACCAAGTTTTGGAGCCTATGTCAAATGTGAAGGCAGAGGTACTGTTACAATGCAAAATTCCAAGTGGAAATAGATATATTAAATAAATTATTAAAAAAAAGGATAAACGCATGTATGGTATAACTGATTAGTCTTGCATGTGTTAAAGAGCTTTATGATACCATGTCTATGCGATTTTTGCCATAGGGCTGGAAGCAGTTGTGAAGGGAGGAGTTGAGGGAACAAGAAGGCTCTCAATTCCACAATCCCAAGATTTTCAGATTACTTTATGTCAGCTGGATGATACCAGTGTCCAAAATATTTTGGGATTGCAAATCAAAGACAGCCCCAATCCTCTCTTCTCCGCTCTCCTACAAAATCTAATTCTCTTATGACTGAGTTTGGAGAGAGATCACAAATATATGGATCTATGGTCAGCAGGCATGCATCTTGACCTAGATATTTAGCAAGTATAGCTTTTTGAAAAAAATTCTAAATTGAACTTTTTATAGCATTTGAGGGAGCTGAAAGGTGGTTTTGAAAATAGTAACAAATACTTTAAAATCCAAAGTGCTTTAGAACTTAAAAATTCTTTTGAGTTTTTCAAAAGCTTGATCAAATGGAGCTTTAATTTATTAACTAAATTTTTTTGCACTAAATTACGGACCATGTTATAGAGGTTTATTAGCACATACTCCTTTGGTTCAATTGTTACCACCTTCTTTCAAAGTAAGGAGTGTAAGTTTCTTTCTACTAATTGAGTATTGTACTAACCATGAAGAAAAATCTTAGTACCTCATAAATGTCTTTATTGACTAATAAAACTTAAAGAACATTGGTTGAAACCCATTTGGACTTCTGATGGCAAAAGTTTTAGTGCCTCGTCTAAGTACCTCATAAATGTCTTTATTAACTAATAAAAATTAAAGAACATTGGTTGAAACCCATTTGAACATCCGATGGCAAAAGCTTTAGTGCCTCATCAAGCATCTTCGATGACACATTTTTGGTGATCTTATGCACTATCTTTGTAACGACCCAAACCCATTGGATGGATTTAGGGTGTTCACCGCATACTGAAAAAAATAAATCTCTAGTATGCAAGGCATTATTCATGAAATCATAATCAACAATATAGAAGTTGCATTATGCTTTAAAGGTATACTTAAATAAAATGGACCTTGGCTATAAAATCATCTCTAAAAAAAAGAAAAAGAAATATAAATTCCAAAAACCGATAAGATTCTTGATTTTCGACACTCATCTAAGCACACTCCCAGTGATATCCCTACGCAGCTATTGAGCAGTATCTAAAAGAAAATAAATTATTATGAGCTCCACTGCCTAGTAAGCAATGACTAGCCTTCTAAACTATAATAAAAATAATGCAGATACAATTTATAGGTAAAACAATCAATCTTCAATCATTATATTATCATTTTTCATTATGTCATGTCACTAATCTTTGTTTCTATGACATTACATTGTCATTTTTCGTTATGTCATGTCACTAATCTTAGTTTCTATGATGTCATATCCTATAATCCTACTATACTGGGTCAGTGTATTACTCCCACATACAGGGTATCGCCATGGTACTACGCCCCATGGTCTAGGCATCTACTCCCATAAGCAAGGTATCGATATGGTATAATGCCCCATAGTTCAGGCATCCATCAGTGTATCATCTCCACAGATAGGTATCCAATCAACCAGCATAATTTAGAATTTTTAATTTAGTTTTATCATTTTTTCTCAAATTTTATTCATGATCAATTCTATATTTATATTAATTCATCGAGAATAATAAATAAGTAATATCAAGTATAATTATAGTAATCCTAATCAATATTTAAGCAGGCAATATTCTTATAATATGCATTACAAAACGATACACATTTACTAAAAACATGATAAATTTCGAAAGGTAATCATCGTTTACTTGACGAACCACAGAAATCAACTATCATAATTTAGGATTTTATCTTATGTAACCTAGACATAAAATTTTAGGACCGATCAGTTTATACATATTGAAGCTTACTTTATTTCATTTTTTATTAATTCAAATCACTTTTCAACGAAATTTGAATTTGACTTGAGCATCATTTATAAAATATTGAAAAAGGACTCATGCGGTATTTGTTGAAAGGGGGAGGTAGGGCGGCCTTTTATTAGTTTAAGAGCGCTTTATGAAAATTTTACACGTCATGACGCTATGCCTTTTTCCAGATTCCTGGGCATGAGTCTTTTGAAACGTTTTGGAGGTGATTATGATCTTTCCGCAACCAAAAAGACTCACGCGTCATTACTTTTTCTTCCTCAAGGGAGGCCTGGGCATAGGAGGGGGCATACGCGGTATTACAATATTATTGAGCCAAAGCAGAGGACTTTCCTCTGTTCCTTTTTTTTTTCTTCTTCTTCGGCAGCAATTGTCGTCTCCACCCACCTTCTGCTGGTCAAATTTTATTCCACGGAGATCGTAG
The DNA here is from genome assembly GCA_900491605.1 of Calamus simplicifolius. Lineage (NCBI taxonomy): Eukaryota > Viridiplantae > Streptophyta > Magnoliopsida > Arecales > Arecaceae > Calamus > Calamus simplicifolius. The sequence goes on from UESW01004498.1 coordinate 794,069, forward strand.
TTGGTCACTGGCCACCCTTCCTCTTCCGGCATTCCTTCGGTCTCTGTGGTTAAAACCATGGTAGAAAAAATTCTCCTCCTACGGCAACAGAAAATTTCTTCAATAGTTTAGAATTTCTTCCACGAGTACCCTGCCGTGCCAAACTCCGGCAAGGTTGTCTCTGGTCGACTACTTCCGTGATGTATTGCAGAGCTCGCGAAGCCTGCTCTTCCACAGGTCTCGGATGGGGTTGGGACTGAGCATTGGTTTCTTGATTGGGTTAAGCCTACGCCGGCGGCCTTTCGGCGGCCTGACAAATTCAAGGAAAGAAGGAAATAACTAGGAGGAAGAAGAAGAACTCACCTTCCCGATTACCCTCTTCGGCGACCTCTAAATCAACCGCCCTCTTCTCTCTTCCCGCCGTCTTCTCCCGTTGGCTCTGGGTAGCGCACCATCGTACCCAAGACCCAGCTATAAATAGTAAGGGTGTGATTTGGACTCACGAAACTTGAGTTTTTCTCAATCCTAATCCTAATCCTATTTATAAAATATCAATCCTAATCCTATTGGTAAAACCTCAACCCTAACCTTATTCTTAAAAATCGGATTCGAATTAAGTTTCTGATTGATAAGTAAAAAAATAAAATAAAATTTCTTATCGAACGCATAAGTTAGATTCAGAGCTTTAACATTGTATTAAAAAAAATCTTTCTTGAAATAAAAAAAAGAGGTACCATAAACAAAGAAAAGAAGGCAGGAAGTGAAACGAAATGCGCGGATGATTCGCCTTTATGTTTGTCCTTTTCCTCGTCTGCGACCAACGACCTTACCCTTCTCGTCCTCAAGTTGGTCATCTCATCCGATCCGATTGACGCCTTCAATGTCCCCAAAAATTTGGTGCCGACAAGCTACCCCCATTCAGGTAACCCTCGGGTTTGGGTTATCTCGGGTTCGGGTTGTGGTCAATCCTAATCCGGGTCATTTACAAATCGGGCCGGATTAAATCCGGGTCTTTCGGTTTGGATTGAGCAAACATGAGTTTAAACACTATAAATCGGATTCGACGGATCGGATTCAGGTTGAACCCGGCCCAAATTGCACCCCTAATAAATAGTGGTTTGGCTCCTCCCATAACCTCCTCCGACTAGCCTTAGGATTCTTGATTCCGAGACTTGATTAAAAGTCTCTTTCTCAATTTTTGAAAAGAAAAAACAAAACCTTTTTTTTTTTTCTTATTTCTCTGTTTGGCTTCCATTATTATTATTGTTATATCATTATTGTTATTTTGTAAACACTATGGCCCATTAGAAATTTTTTGGTCCTCTAAAGTCTGTTTTCTCAACCAACGTCTTGCTTCATATTCCTAAGTTGTGGCTGAGTTTTACAATCTTATATCCTAACTAATTTAGGAATTTAAGGGAGCTCAAAAAGTCCACCTTTGAGGCTATCAAGTTCTATTTCTCATTGAAAAATTTGAAGAACATCTTTCTAATGCTCCCACAACATCATGATGCCTTCTTGAGTTTTGATGGAAATAATATTTTTTTCTCTTCTGATCCCTATATTCCTATGGAGAAATGGGGTACTAGTATTACCTTCCATTAGCCATCTTATGCATGACTTTTATCTCCACAAACCCCTTGACATGTCAAAAGCTTATTATAATTTCTAATCATGCACAATGGCTAAACATATGAAGTGTGATCTTAACCTCCTTTGTCTTGCCTCTACATGCAATTGTTATATTCCTTCATTGAGGTTCTCGATTTTTCTATAGATATTAAAAATCTCCTCCTTATTTCATTTTTATAATGTGGCTCTCGTTGATTTTAGCAATGACATTACACTTAACACAAGAGATTACTCTCGCTTGCATCTTCAAGCCCTTCTTACCACTTTTTGCATGCCTCAACAAGATAACCAAAATTTATCAAATTGAAAAGAAGTTCTCTTTAAAAGTGGAGTTGAGTTAGCTTCTAACAATAAGAGATAATGATTCAAAGCAACTCTAGCATTGACAATTTAGGGAAGTATCAATAAGAAAGATTATAGCAAGTGCTCTATGTCAAGATGCTCCTGCTTACTTTTTGATCGCAACCTATTATTACATTAAGTGAAGTTTGATCCTTTGTAGCCCAGATCAATAGGTCCATTGTTAGTAATGAAGCTTCTAAATTTCTTTACCTCTGTATTTTGTATGAAATGTATCACTTCCCAAACCCTAATATAGATTCAAACTGCAATAATCTGTTGCACGCAAAATATACAAGGTGCTATTATAATTGAATAGCATAAATTCACTAAAACAAAACTACTATTTAATAGTCAATTTAACTAGCTATCAAGTGTTCCAAAAAAAACTAACATCAAAACTCAATTCACTGACTAACTAAAAGATAACTAGAAGAAAAGTTTAGCAAGTGCTACTTTTGCCTAGTATCCCTTTCTTATTTCATTGAATATGAAAAAAATGTTAAGATATTTTATAAATTTGCACTCAACATATAGCACCAATTATAAACTAATGATACAAAAGTTAATATACAAAAGTTAATTTCATGGAGCTTTGTACATCATGAGCTATAAGCTTTCTTCATTATCCCCTGTAATGCTAATAACCTCGAGAAGGTCATATTATCTTCGTGAGAAGGTCAAAACACCACATTTAACCTTATAGATGAAGATTTCTTCTTCCATATATCCCTTATGAAAGTAGGTCCCGGTATCAGTCATTGTCATTACATAGTGGACCAAGAGTATCATGCTTTAATTAAAATTTTAATTTAATATTTTAAATTATTATTTATTCATGAGACCATGTAATTTTATTTTTTTGCCTTTTATTATAATAGAAATTTATCATTGTTTATTGTTCATTATTTTTATTTTGATCTTTCCTTTATATATTATATTTATTTTCATTTTCTTATTCTTATTTATTATATTAGTATTTATTTTTTAGGTATAAATATAGTAAGGCTTTCATGATAATAAAGAAATTAAGATTATTTTATTAATATTAATTAACATTATTTAAGAAAATATTCATGCTAAATATGAAATTTTGATTTATTGAACAAAGTCATTAATCTAATATAAACTTTTTATAATTAAATAATAATTAACCAAATTGTAAATTAAGCTATTTATTAAAATAACCAACTCATAATTAGTCTACTTACCTTTTTTTTGCTAATACAAAAAATAATGCAGCTTAGGGATACTACTCACCTACATACAAAATTTTAAAATTATTTTTATAATCATAATGGCTAATAATCTCTAATCCAAGCTTAATCAATAGTTGGGTTCAGTTGGGTTCCTAACGGTAAAAATACAACTTATTTTCCTCTTTTCAATGATCATCGATGGCCCAACTAACTTAGAAGATAGAATAAATAAGGATTAGAATTCTTACCTAAAATATTCCATCCCTAAAGTAGGGAATGGTTACCGACAAGGAAGGACTCAAGTGCATTGTTTAAATAGAATCATCAAAACCTAATTAGAAATATGTTAATCCCACTAAAATCTCATAAAAAAATCATAAGCTAACAGGACCATAGATCATATGAGAGGATGAACAGAACACTATTAAAAAAGTAAGGTGCTTGAGGCTATAGGCAGGGCTTTCAAAGATGTTCTAGGTTGACGCAGTAGATATAGCCAGCTACTTGGTTAATCGGTCACACACGTCAGGTTGGATGGAGGCATTTTAGAGGAGATATGGTCTAAAGGAAAGACAAGCCTTAACCATCCGAGGGTATTTGGATGCATGGCATATGTGCATGTTGGTACTGGAAAGCGGAGTAAGTTGGACGTTAGGTCAAAGAAGATGGTGTTCCTAGGCTACCCACGTGGAATCAAGGGTATCGGCTATGGGATCCCTTGGAGAAGAAGGTTATCATCAGTAGAGATATGACCTTTGATGAAAGCTTGGTCCTCCAAAATAGAGATTGTACAGATGTACAGCAGGATTGCAGAAGGTGAAACACGGTAATACTAGTCAGATGACCTCTTACACAGTCATGCCATTTGCTAGTGGATCAGAAAGATTTGAGATTCAGATGGAGAGGACTGACAGAAGGGTTAAAAGCCAGAAAGTTTAGCATGATGCAGCTGAGCAGAGGACTCAGAAGGATGCAACTAGGTAGGGGACTGATACTAGGATCGCACTGCACAGGCCCTGAGAAACGTGCGACCACCAGTTCGATACGGCTTCGAGGATTCGATGTCATATGCCTGATGACAATGAATGAAGACCTTTGCTCCTATCAGGATGCTATGGAGAGCCATAACAACCATAAAGAGATCGGTGGGTCTAGGCTATGGCAGAAGATGCAGGCTATGACATAGAAGATGCAGTTTCTCTGTAGGACTGACGTGTGGCATGTGATCTAATTACCATAAAACAAGAAACCTATTAGTTACAAATGTGTTTATCAGCGCAAAATAGAGCCTTTAGAGCAAAGGAGTATCGGGTACAAGGTAGGACTAGTGGCCAGAGGATACTCTTGGAAGGAAGGCTTCGACTACATAGAGCTGATGGAAGAAGCTGGAGTAGAGCTGATGAAAGTACATACCAAGAAGAACCCAGTAATGCACTGATCAAGATTCTTTCATGAAACAGCTTTTGTAGGGATACAGCTGATGGACACGACAGACATGTTGAGGCCTTGAAAGTATCAAGGTGAAGATTGTTGGGCCTAGTGTGGTGCTATCAAGGCCCAGGGGGGCTAACTTGTATTAGGCTGAGTGTGGGTCCAAGGGTTAAGATTAAATCAAGTCATGGGTGTACACAGGCTTGGGGATTAGTTTAATCTCATTGTGTTAGTCTATGGGAGTTTTTGTTGAGTCAAGGCTTGGCCCATTTGGTGGATGTATTTAAACCCTAGTCTCTAGGATTTTGATAT
>UESW01004499.1:0-13344 GCA_900491605.1 Calamus simplicifolius
GCCATTGGAGAGGTCCTGATCACGTGCGTTTCTAGTGCAAGAGGGAACAAAGCTACGGCACCAGTGGATGGATAGGCCTCATCCGTGACCGGACATGAATTGATTGTGTGTAACCGACCAATGGGGCATCAAGACGTGGAAAGATCGATTGCAAGACTGTACTTTTCCTTGCAACACAGCGCTTGACTTTTTTTCGATTAAAGCGTCTCATCTCTTTCCCCACATCTCAACATGTCGTTTACTCTTGCAAAGCTTAAAGCGCCTAGTGACTCTTACCTGTTTGATATGATGAGACCCTCGACGTTGTTGCAGCTGAAACGTTGAATTCCAGGCCAAATTTGACCACAAGAGAAAATAAAAACAAGCAAAAAACTAACACTGAATTCTTATAATATACATCTTAGCAAAGCCGATGCCTCAATTATTTAAGCCTCAATTATTAAACTAGCTAGGAAAGATCCATGCGTAACATGTGGTGGAGGTAAAAGGCCTGGCGTGCCATTGGGGAGGTCCTGATCACATGCGTTTCTGGAGCAAGAGGGAACAAAGCTACGGCACCAGTAGATGGATAGGTCTCATCATGACCGAACATGAATTAATTCTGTGCGTAACCGACCAATGGGGCATCAACACGTGGACGGCACGACATGGGTTTGGGGGTGCGGAAACCCCACCCCCCCCTTTTTTTTTTTTTTGTTTACAATGGCCTGGTCACCATGGCTGGCAGGGGGATGGGACCGGCAACAGTGGCCTGGGTGGGGGAAGGAAATGGGAGAGATGGGGGGGAGGGGAGGAGAGGGGGGGGCTTACCCGGAAATATGGGTCGCCGGCAAGGTGGTCGGGTGCTGGAGAGCCACCGGAGTGTCGCCGGAGGTGGGGAAGAGGGAGGACGAGAAGAGGGAGGGGGTGAGAGGAGAAGCCGTGAGGAAGAAGAAGAAAAGGAGGGGGGTATTTAAATATTAAAAAAAATAGTTAGTTTAGCGACGCAAGAAAACGCGTCGCTAAATAGCAACCCATTGGCCATTAGCGATGCAAAAATTTAAAAAATTTTAAAAATTCCTTAATTTAGCGACGCAATTAATGCGTCGCTATTTAGCGATGCATTTACCAAAAAAATTTAAAAAATTAATTTTTAATTTTAAAAAAAATTAAAAAATCATTAATTTAGCGACGCAAGTAAATGTGTCGCTTAATAGCGATGCATTAGCAACGCAAAATTTTAAAAAAAATTTAAAAATTGTTAATTTAGCAAGGCAATTAATGTGTTGCTATTTAACTATGTATTTACCAAAAAAAATTTATAAAAATTAATTTTAATTTTAAAAAAATTTAAAAAATTGTTACTTTAGAGATGCAAGAAAATGCATCACTAAATAGCGACGCATTAGCGATGCAAAAATTTAGAAAATTTTAAAATATCTAAAGATTTTATTTTTTTAGGATAAAAATAAAAAGAAAAAATTCCTATCGCGTCAGGAACGACATAAGCCATTCTTTTCCCCTCACCATGGGCCCCTACTCTTTGGAAGGTGGAAACCAAAAAGCTTCTGAGACCCTTCAAAAATTATGTGGCAACACACATGGTAAACAGATAGTTAAATCAATTTTTATCCACATTGCAAAGAGAAGATGCAACTCGAATTGAGCGCGGGTGAAGTTGAAAGAGGACTGGCTGGGTCTGCACCAAAATAGAGTGAAGCGACATTTCAATTTTTATGTGATGAAGTAACACTGGCCCTTTTCTTTTCCCCCCACCATTGGCCCCTACTCTTTGGAAGGTGGAAATCAAAAAGCTTCTGAAACGGGAAATTCTATTTGGCCACCCATTTTTACTCAGCAGCCCCCTCAAATTTTTTTTTACTCAATAGCCCCCCAAAATTACTCAGTAGCCCCCCTAAATTAAAAAAATACCTAAACTACCCCTTCTCCCTTTTACACTCTGCCCCCTCGCTCCACATTTGGCCGAGTCTCTGTTCAGCCCTGGTTGGCCGAACAGAGAGTCTCTGTTCGGCCCTGTGCTGCCGAACAAATTTGACTTGTTCGGTCACATAGGGCCGAACAACTCACGAAGGGGAAAAAAAATTCAACAACGGGGATATAAACCAATCTTTGCGAGCATTGAACCTTCCAAAATTGCTAGTTGCTTGTCCATTGCTCGATTATAGGTTGAAATCTCTTCAACCAAGCTTCAAATGGTCGGATCCGAGGGTGTTTTGATACGGAGTGAGGGAGGGGGGGGAGGGGCAGCGGAGGGGGGCTGTTTTGACCTGGGGGTATTTTGGTCCAAATTTTTTAGGGACAAATATGTCCCTTTTTTAAGTGGGGTGGGGGGCTATTGAGGAAAAAGCGCGGGCCAAATAGAATTTCCCTTCTGAAACCCTTCAAAAAGCCAGTCTGTCTGCTTCCTATATACTCATTCTCACCCCTATAGCACAATGCGTTGGAAGATGGCACAACAGGTGCCATGTTTTACCATCCTTTTCTCGGTAGCGATTTTACATCATATCATAATAAATCAAGAGAGTAGTGGAGACGCATCACATGCTGCCCCGCTCCAAGTCCAAGGTGTGATGATTAAACTAAATCTACCTTCCTTTGCCCCTGAAAAATCAGATACGATTTTATTTTAGTTTTTAAAATTTTAAAATTTAATTTAAATTGAATCAAATTTGAATTAAAATATATTTTTAAAGACTATACAAATTATTATATTTTCAACTGTTATAATTTATTTTATACTTTTATTTTTAAAAATATAAATACAATCATTTAATTTATTTTATTTTTATAAAAATAAATTATTTTAATTTTGGATCAGATTTAGATAAAATAATAAGTTTTTATCAGGTTCATTTTTATAATTGGTTGGGATACGATTAAGTTATAGATTTAATAAATTAGTTCATTTATGTTTTTCGATTTAACCTTTTTAAAAAATAAAATCATTTTATTTCATGCTTTAAAATTTGACACAGATTCAGATAGCATTAAAAAAAGTAAAATAATTTATTCTTAAAAGTGATAAATCATTATGGAAATAAGTATTAAATTATTTGACTTTTTTCTTTTTATACGTGCTTTTGCCTATTCATTTTTACAAGTTAATTTACATAAGAAAAAGTTAGTATTTTGTAATATTATTTGTATACCTAGTCCATTTGCTAGCACTTAGATATAGTTTAAATTATTAATTAATAGAGTAAGATAAATTCAAATTAAGACTTTTAAAATCGGTTAAAAGTAGAAATTTAAAGGTTCATACACAAAGTTGCCTGACTTGATTAATGGAAACGAAATGTCTATGATAAAGGTGTAAATGAAGTAAGTTGGTACCTTGAAATATTTAAATAAAAAATAAAGGGGGGAAAAGAGTTTTTGTTGGTTGGTAGTGTTGTCATGTGACGTGAAATGTCAGAGTTTGATCCCATTATAAAGCTCACCACGTGATGCTACTATTTGGTGATTTATTGGGGGAGGGAGGGCTGCTTGCATTGGTACAAGATCTGATTTTTCGGATAATGGCGACAAGATATGTGAATCATACAAATGATAGTAGAAGTGACTATTTAGGATTTGAGCACCGCTCCTTCTATTGAGAATGTGTATAGAATTGAAGAATAAACGCTGAATGCATGTTTCTCAACCATAGAAGAAAATGAAATTTTAATCAATGGAAATTAAGTATAAAATTTCATTCGGTTGCCGGATCTCAATTCCCACTCAAATAAATTTAATGACTGTTACACAGCATCTTGGAAATATCAAGGCTAATGATAGAAGGAAAGGGACTTCATGCAAATTTTATGGGCCATGTGGCAGAGGACCTGATCCTGATTTTAACACTGGTGAACCGTGATGACTGTTGAGTTCATTCAAATTTTGGATAGTCAAAGGCATAGCCGTGAAATAAATCCATTCCATTCTACGGATTGGTTTATATGAGTATGAAGCACGTGTCTTGTAAATTATTTCATATTGACTACATAGTCTTTCATTCCATTGGGCAGCAAGTGGGCCACATGCAATGCAACAACGCGGCGACTGATGCGATGCTTGGGAGAATGACCATGTGAGGGAAGTGGACGAACTTCAAAATGCACCATTGGAGTTATTAGTGGGACCATGGGTGAACTATGATGAATTGGCTTGCTTATGTGCGGCCACCCAAGTAGGATTTCTTGTAGGACCTTCAGTCGGCCACTTGGATAGGATCTTCAGTTGGCCACTCGGATAGAATTTCTTGTAGGAACCACCCATACAGCCCAGTGGCTCAGACTGCTTGTACGATTTGGAGACTGCTTGTACGATTTGGACCCTCGCAGAGACGTGAGAGATAGACCCAGCAAATTCTGGCTGCTCAAGCCTGACAAGCTCTGCCAATCTGGTGACGGCATCATTTACATATAGCAAATAACGTCATAAAAAAACCTATTTATAATAATCATTATAATTTTTTAGGCTAAAATATGCTTTTGATGTTTAAACTTTTTTTTAAAATTTATTTTGATCTTTAAACTTTTAATATACATCTTGTGACATACATCTTGTGACATAGAGCCAATTCAAATGATAGAATGGCTCATAATATGCCATTCTATCACCTAATTCATTTATCAATCCTCAATTTTAATTGATCCTATATAATGAAATGTTACAAATATAATATTTTTAAAATATAAGAGATTAAACTATAACAAGTAAAAGTTTAAGGATTAAAATAAATTTTAAGTGAAGGTTTAAGGACCAAAAACATATTTTCACCTTTTTTTTCAACCAACCCTCACTTTGTTATTAAGCTGTCTCAGTGGAGCTCATCATCAATGACAGCATTCATTTGTCATTTGCACAGACAGTGTCTTTGGTAATGACTAAAAAATATATAGAGGCCAAGGCCCCACCCCCCCCCCCCCCATGTGAGCATCAGCTGGAGGGCTTTACGGGCAGAAATGGAGGAGCTTTTTCTTTCGTACTGAAGTGTACGCCCGGGAAAGAGCTTCGAAAATGACAACCAAAAAAAGAGGGCCCAGGAAAGAGAGGGATGAGTCCAAAACAATGAGATTATAAATACTCATCCGAATCGTCAGAATTAAGCATAGAGCAATCATGGCTAAGAACGTTCAACCGATCTGCACGTTGATTTTCTTCATCATCTTCTTGCTTATTCTTAAAATAGCTGCGAAAGAAGCTTGCTGTCCTCCTAATAATCCTTTGTGCTGTAAGAAATATCCTTCCTGCTGCAATTAGTTTATGGCAGCATCTCTCTCCATCTTATTTAAGTAATTTGTATTGTATTTTCTTGTAATTTTTGTACGGTTTGGATCTAGGTGCTTATGTTTAAATTTTTAGCATGTAATAGGTATGGTGTTGAATTTATGATGTAACATATTAAATATTAATTAAATAAAGGAGAGAGAATTTAAAAATTGTTATTGCTCAATGCCCAGTTTAATTTAAAAACTATTATTGCTCAATGCCCAGTTGTATATCAGGTTTTTGGGATAGGTCGTTTTTCAGATAGTGCAAGCTTAATGAAATACGAAGTTTCCAAATCTACATGAAGGGAGTGGAGAACTGTGATATCCACTTGCCTTTGTTCTTACATATAAAAGATAGATTGAATTATTTGTTCCTTTGACAATCACTGTGTGAGATGTGGCAGTGTTTCTGCAATTGATGGAGCAAAAGTTTCTTTGGGATGGTTGGGATGTCTTTCAAAGACCCTCGTAGCATAGATGCAACATCACTTGGGACCTGATCGAGCTTAAGTAATTCCTTGAGCCCAGGAAGCTGTTCAATTCCATAAAATTCTACATGTCCCTGACTAAAATGCCTAGAATGCAAAGGAAAATTTGGAGGCTTGCTCCTCGGTGCTGGCATTTAATGTGATGTTTACTGCCTGCATCATTTAATGCATAGTTGTTTCAGTGCTGCAGTCGATCATTGAACCCTTTTTAAAACTATTTTGTACCAGTCCTGGTACTATTGTGGCTGGTTTTTTTTTTTTTTGACAACATCTCTATCATGAGGAGCGAGAGGGAAGCAAAAAACTCGATGAGACATCTGTATCATTTTATTGATGGCTTGTCCTTGCCAATTCCCGTATTCAATATTGGTTATATATATATATATGCGCCTCTCCTCGCTGATTTTGGTGACCATAGCTGTTCTCAAGTCTGCTGTCTTTGGCTCTTTGCCCATGTGAAGTTGCTGGTGGTTAACGCTCATGGTCAGAGAAGTCGGTTATTGCAATATTTTAAAAGAATCAGGGCAGTGGCAGGAAAGAATGGCCTGCTCCAACGTGAAGTGATTGATGGAATCGGTCCCCAATCGACTGTCGTGCGAGTGATCATTAGATGTTTGTAATGGAGTACGAAGTTGGCCGATCGAAGCCTTTCGTAGTTTTGTAGTTTTTCATTTTGCGCATTTGTTTTGCGTATTCATCTTCTTCCGGCTTCTTCGTCGACGTAGAGAGAATCCAATAAGTTTAGCTATGGTGTCCCTGTCATATGGTCAGAAAATAAAGCATGAATAATGTTAGGCAAGAGACAAGTCACGTTAGCCAAAACTAATCATTTCAAAAAAAGCTATTAATATCATTATTTATGTTAATTTGCCTCCTTTGATGTTTTATGATTCGGAGGTCACGAGAGCATGTATCACGTTATGCCACGCCGGACATCCAGCGAGCGGTAACTACGGGCAAGGTGCTAAATAGACGTACGTGTTTTCAGCTTCAATCCCCTACCGGCAAAGCACATGGCATGCTTTAATGGTTTCGTTGTTGAAGAGTAGTTTCGTGTGTCCAATTCTAATAATTCTCTTTACATAGCAGTAGATTAGAGCTCAGCACATGCAATACACATGCCCTGGAAATGGATAAGCAATGTTTTTTTTTCTAGACCGAAAAAGTTTTAATGGAGCCTTATTCATTGCTTGAAAGTTTCCTTTTAAATAATAAAATAAAATCATAATTTTTTATTAAAAATAAAAAATATATTAAAGATATCGATTTTGTTTCCTTTTATTTCATATTTCATGGGTTGGACCCATTTGTTAAATTATAGTCAAACAAAGGTTGGTTTCTTAATTTTTCTAGATTTATTGGGTAAGATTGTATCTATATATAAAAAACTAATGGATACAATTCTTAAATTGCAGTCAACAAAGGGCATGACTCTAAATTTCAGTTTATTAAATCTTTACGGATTTAGTCATTTATTTGAGGATATATATTGGTGATTCACCGTCAATAAATTTAGTAACGCTTCCGGTCCCACCATGCTGGCCCGACCCATGCAATGAATTAATCCGCTGGCTCTCACCACTCACCCGAACGCCCTTCGCTTGCAAACGGCCAACACTAGCTTCCACTCGAATTCAATCGCTGGCCATCAACGCCTACGCTCAGGGTTTTGAGAAGTGGAAGGAAAAGATCTCCCAAGCCTATAAATTAAGTGGCCTTGAAGACATTCAACCTGAGGATGAGGACGGGCCAGACCCGCCAAGCCTTAGATTTAGTTTCCTTCTTCTTTTTTGGGATAGGTCGTATTTCAGATAGTGCAATCTTAATGAAATACGAAGTTTCCAAATCTAAATGAAGGGAGTGGAGAACTGTGATATCCACTTGCCTTTGTTCTTACATATAAAAGATAGATTGAATTATTTGTTCCTTTGACAATCACTGTGTGAGATGTGGCAGTGTTTCTGCAATTGATGGAGCAAAAGTTAGCATAGATGCAACATCACTTGGGACCTGATCGAGCTTAAGTTCCTTGAGCCCAGGAAGCTGTTCAATTCCATAAAATTCTACCATGTCCCTGACTAAAACGCCTAGAATGCAAAGGAAAATTTGGAGGCTTACTCCTCGGTGCTGGCATTTAATGTGATGTTTACTGCCTGCATCATTTAATGCATAGTTTCAGTGCTGCAGTCGATCATTGAACCCTTTTTAAAACTATTTTGTACCAGTCCTGGTACTATTGTGGCTGTTTTTTTTTTTTTTTTGACAGCATCTCTATATATCTTGAGGAGCAAAGAGGGAAGCAAAAAACTCGATGAGACATCTGTATCATTTTATTGATGGCTCGTCCTTGCCAATTTCCGTATTCAATATTGGTTATATATATATATATATATATGCGCCTCTCCTCGCTGATTTGGTGACCATAGCTGTTCTCAAGTCTGCTGTCTTTGGCTCTTTGCCCATGTGAAGTTGCTGGTGGTTAACGCTCATGGTCAGAGAAGTCGGTTATTGCAATATTTTAAAAGAATCAGGGCAGTGGCAGGAAAGATTGGCCTGCTCCAACGTGAAGTGATTGATGGAATCGGTCCCCAATCGACTGTCATGCGAGTGATCATTAGATGTTTGTAATGGAGTGAAGTTGGCCGATCAGAAGCCTTTTGTAGTTTTGTAGTTTTTCATTTTGTGCGTTTGTTTTGCGTATTCATCTTCTTCCAGGTTCTTCGTCGACGTAGAGAGAATCCAATAAGTTTAGCTATGGTGTCCCTGTCATATGGTCAGAAAATAAAGCATGAATAATGTTAGGCAAGAGACAAGTCACGTTAGCCAAAACTAATTATTTCAAAAAAAAGCTATTAATATCATCATTTATATATAGGATCAATTGGTGGGGATTGAGTGTGGATGACCATTGTCCTCTAGCTCAATGCCTGACGGAATCAGGTATAGTTGTTGAGGGATTTCCAGTCTTCTAATAACTATGTGGCTGATGACGTCCATAAAATTTGGCATGGAAGGGCATCTCTCCTCTCTGATATGGAGAGTGCAGTCAAAGCGAATCGCTTTCAATTCCATGGATATTTTTAATACGAGAACGTCACTTGTTGATCTAGAAATATATCTTTGGTCTTGTTAAGCACTTATATACTCCAATTTACATTGAAAATGGGCATTCTCTCAAGACAGCTATATGTATTCCCTGTTTTACTTTTATCCCAAACTGTTTGTGGATATAAAACCAGATCGATGTTTCTTTAGGCACCCTCCAGAGATCTAGTAGTGTTACAATCGAGTGGATCCTAGTGATCAAGGTGCCCAGCCCGAACATTTTGGCTATATTTGGCTTGAGACTAAAATAACTCCGCTTTTTTTAAGATAGAATTTCTGAAATAACATATGGTTGGCAGTGTTTTCGACTGTTAAAAAGTAAAGGCAGGCATGATGAGATTAATTACTTGAATGAAATTAAAAATGTTGAATGAAAATTTGAATTTAAGTTGCTTTAAGGAATTTGTTGGCCCAGATGGCAACCCAAGAGGGGGGGTGAATTGGGTTCTTAAAAATTTAAGACATTTTGAAATGTTTTAAATAAATTAACTCAAGATGTGCAAGTGAGAGAAATTAACTTATAAGCAATGCACAAACATAAATATAAGAGAGATAGAGTGAGAGACAAATGAGCACGGCAGACACAAGAAGATTTTATAGTGGTTCGGTGCAACCAGCACCTACGTCCACTCCCAAGATTCACTTGGGTCCACACTATAATCTCCCTAGATTACAACCGAGTTGTTTTACAAGCTCACAACTCAAACTTTTTATTTTTCCGGGATCACAACGAACCCAGCCGGTTTTACACGGGCTTACCAGCACAAAACCCAACTCGTTGTTTTAACGGGATCACAACGAACCCAAACGTAAGCTATCCCAAGCTTACAACGAGGTATAACTACCTCCACTGATTCAATCCACTTATTGAATCAGTACACAAGAAAATGATTTAGAGTTTAGATACAAGCAGCTCCTTTTGAGCAGAATAATCAAAATAAAACATAGGTTTAGAAAAGCCTGATTAAATAAGCTTGAATGCAGGCTTGGCTTCTTTGCTTCTCTTCACCAACTCCTTTGATGTGTTGAATCAGGCCTCAGCACAGATTCTCCTAGCTTTAGGGCTTTTGGATGTTGGATGAAGCTTTTCTTCTTTTTCCGCTAGGTTGGAAGATCTTGATTTGCTCTTTGTTGCTTTGGGATCTCCTCTTGAACTTTTTGTAGATTGTAGATCTGGAGCACACGAATCTCTCTCTTTGATTTCACTCCTTTTGAATCTCTTTTCTTGGCTCAAATGATTTTTCCAATAAAGCTCTATTTTTCCCTCTTTTTGAAAGATTTTCTTTTTCACTCTCTAGATATTTTTGATTTGAAAAGAGCTCCTCTATTTATAGATTCTGCAAAATATATCCGTTAGAAATACAGAAATATAGCCGTTATTTGAAAATCTTACCGTTGGGGCTGACGTGTCGTCGTGAAAAATTGCGCCCAGAAATTCGAGGAGTCGACTCGAGCACTGTGGGAGTCGGCTCGAAGTCGATTACTAAAAATAGAAACATTTAAAATGTTAGAGGGTCGACTCGTGAAAGACTAAAGTGTCGACTCCCGACAGTCGGGGGTCGACTCGAAGAAATGGGAAGTCGACTCGAGAAGCGCTCAAAAAACATGCTTTCTGTTGTTTGAGCGGAGTCGGCTCGCACAGTCCAGGAGTCGGCTCGCACAGAGTCAGGGGTCGACTCTTGAAATCCAAGGGTCGACTCGAGAAAATCAGAAATCTCTGTTACTTACAGGAGTCGACTCTGAAACTCTAGAGTCGGCTCCAAAACGTATCAAAATCAGAAATTTTCTTGATGACTTTGAAATTCGTCCCAGAATAATTTTAAATAAAATTTTGACTTGAATACAATAAATTTGACATTAAGCATGAATTCAAGACATGTTTCAAGAAATCATTGATTGAAATATAACATATAAAAATTCCTTTTTGAAATCTTAAATATAGAGCTTGAAACTTCTTTTTCAAATTGATTCAAAACTCAGTGAATTTAAACATTGAGAGTCCATTGCTTTCATTTTGAATATGTTCAAGATTTTTGATAATAAACTCATTAATACTCATGGCTTTTGGAAATCATCAAAATCAATAAAGTTGGGGTAATTACAATCTCCCAAATTTCTCAACAATCTCCCCCTTTTTGATGATAACAAAAACATTGAGTATATGCATGTTTGTATTAAAAAATTTTCGATACCAATTACAATTTTTTATGTTCATTGAGAGGCTCCCCCTAATGAGATAGCTCCCCCTATGAAACTCAATTTTGTAATTCATTCAAAATTTTCAATTGTTAAGTTCAAGCAAATAATTTTCATTTTCAAATTTTAAGCATAATGATAACTTGGTTATCTCTCCCTTTTACTTAGATTAACTCTCCCTCTTAGTATTCAAATTCAAATTATCTCTCCCTCTTTCAAATTTAAACTTTGATTGCATTGAAAGTATATTGAAAGCATATATTCAATTGAAAGCATAAACGATTAAATAAAATCTCTCCCCCTTTTTTGTAATCAACAAAAAGGTTGAGAGCTTAATATATTAAATCGATTAACTGCTTATCAATATCATTCTTATCTTTTACCATTCAAATTATCAATTGAGGATAATCATTCAAGATTTCAAAGATACTTACAATTGAAATGTACATAAGTAATGCATCAAACTTTCTCATTACTTCAAAATGCTATTGCATGAAAATGTAAACATACTCATTACATTGAAAGTAAACTTGACTTCATTACATCAACATGAGATTACACAGTACATTGAAATGAGATTACATTTAATATCAAAAGTTTTCTTGTAATTCTATTCAAATGATCAACTATCTGTTTCATTCCTTCACATTGTAGTCTAACATAATCTTTAAGCTTATTATCTACAAAAGTACAAGCTGTCAAAATCTTATCCTGAAGCTCGGCATTGCACTGGGAATAGGTCTCTGAGTCACCACAGATATCCTTAAGCTCTCCAAAAATATTCTTCAAGTCTTCACTTAAGGAGCTGGTGGATGAACTAAGAGTAGATTCAATAGATGCAACCCGATCACTAAGTGAATATAAAGCTTCCTTCAAATTCATAAACTTTTCATCAAATTCATTTTTCAACCTATTTTCGTGCTCACTGATCTCAGATTTGAATAAGGATCTAAGCTGATCTAACTGAACATCAGAAAAGCTAACAGATGATAAAGTAGATGACTGAGCAGGAGCAAGAACAGGATCATGAACAGGTGTAGGAGCAGGGGCTGGAACAGAAGAGCTCTGAGGAGGCTCAGGTGAAGAATGTCTCACTGATGGTCTGGGGCCTCAGCATCCATAGCTCTGTCCTCTGCATATTCTTCCTCTCCCAACTTCCATTCCTCTTAACAAATCCCATACGATGAATAGTAGCCAAAGTGTAATAATCAGTATGCCTTAATTCCTTTTTTGGCTCACTATCACCAAATGCAATCCCTTGGCTTTGAAATAACTTCGTTAGAACCATGCCATAGGGCAAACTTGACTTCTTCTTCCCTCCACACTCAGCAATGTACCAAATGATCATCCGAGGCAAATTAATAGGCTTCCCAGAAACAACAGCATCCATAATAAAGATGTCCCTCTTAGATACATAATCGAATCTGCCAGTCTTGGGAAACAGTACCCTATTGCAGATATTGTGAAGTAATCTCAGCTCCAAAGGCAATTAGTTGCAAATACTTCTTCAAATCCCTCAAAATTTCTGTTCAATAATCTTGTGAGGGCTGGGGATCTATCCTCTAGGGCATAAGTGCATGGTCCAGACAGGGGTAAACTCAACAGCCTAGATAGAATAGTAGCAGTGACATTCAGTCCAATGCTCTCACTACGCTCACGAAACATCATCACCTCGAGTCAAATTTCTGTAAAATTCCTTAACTAGAGAGGATAAGTGGGACAGTCCAGGGAACATATTTTCTCAAGTCCCATCTCAATCAACTGTCTACCTATTATAAAACCCTCATTCTCAAATAATTCAAAGTCCACTTTTCTACCGGTGGTAACAACTCTACTAGCCAGGATCTACCTGAGGAGTGGTAGCCGAAACAGGAGAACCACTCGGAGAGGATGTAGAGGATGAATCCGGAGATGGCTCGCGGATGGGTCGTCGAACGGTCCGTTTCTCTTCAATCCGATGGCACTACTGCTAGCTCCATGAGTTTTAGGTGCCATAGATATAGATGGAGTGAATAATTAGAGGTTTTTTGGAGTTTTGGACAGCTTGGGAAAGCTTTGGAAAGGATTTGAAATGATTAGGAATGATTGAAATGTCCGTCGGGTCGACTCGTGCCCTAGATAATCAAGCTAGGACCACGTCGAGTCGACTCGCGCAAAGCGTGGAGTCGGCTCTCGAGTAGTCACAGAGCACGGACCCAAATCAAGTCGACTCGCTCAGAGCGGGGGTCGGCTCCCGAGTTTCAACAGAAACAGGGGTCGACTCCGATACTGTCCGAGTCGGCTCCGAGACCATTTCAGAG
>UESW01004499.1:14046-114007 GCA_900491605.1 Calamus simplicifolius
TTAAAAAAATTATGTTCCTAAACTGTTGTTTGAAGCTAGAAATAAGAAGATGATACATCAAATTGCATTGTCACACACTTAGACTCAACACAAAAAGCTCTTGGACCTGGAAGATCTTCTCAAATCAGTCCACACATCAAGGATTGTTGATTTTTCAGTTTGAAAGATTCTAATGAAAGTTTCTACTTAATGAGTAGTTTTTTTTTACAAATTTCTTAACTAGAATGAGTTTTTAGTGCATCATAAACCAATTTGGAAGTTGTCATTCTTGAAAAATCAAGATTTTTCTCTTTATTAGCCCTTTGTAATAGCTTTATACCAAATACCAAATAGGTGCTTACAAAAAGGGATAAGTTACCAATTCAGGTTGCTCTTTTTATAGTATTCCACTAGAAAGAGCTTTCATATTTTTCTAACTTGTTCTTTACTGAAAAAATTATGGTCCTTGTTGAAATAGCTGATCCAGCGCCGTCAGAATAACGATAGCGAACGACTGACGGAGACCCTCTCGGCCTCTTGAGCCCCTCCTCGGTATCGGCTTCAAGCCACAGCTCCCGGGCCTTATGAATAGTATCTCAACCCCCGAACCACTCGGCCTCGGGCTGCATTAAAAAAGTGCCCGATGCATGATCTGGCCCGCCCCGAGTCACCTGGCACTACCACGTAATCCACCGCACATCTGCTGCAGGGTGTGGCCATACCTCATAACAGCGTATGGTCCATCGTGTGTCTGTCACTGTACACGACCATACCCCATTACATAGTACGGTCCACCATCTGCCCGCGACTGTGCGCGGTCACATCCGGCGATGGTGCGCACCGGGCATAACCACAGACGCCAGACACCTGTAAGGCCGTACTGACAGGTGATGCAGGAACCTCCGATATGCACGGTGACAGTACGATCTGTCAGCCTCATCTTTTATCCGTTATTGAACGGGGCACCTTGAAATCAGCAATCTTCTAGAATGAAGGGTTATCTTCGAACAGGTATAAAAGCATACGCTCTCACTATAAGTAAGGATCAAGAACTCTGGTTTTTCTAGCTTCTTCCTACTAGTTAGGCTCTAACTGTCTAGCCTCCTTCTGCTGAGCAGTTCTCGTCTGATCCCAAGTGACTAACTTGAGCGTCGGAGGGTCCCCACCGGAGCATCCGGTCTCCGGGGACTTTTCTTGCAGGGTCCGGAGAAGGACGTCCGTCTTCCCCGACGCTTGAAGAAGGTGACTTGGCGTCATCAGATTGGCGCGCCAGGTAGGGGGAAGAGAAAAGATATCGAACAGCGATCTGCATCTCTCCTCCTCAAGCTCTTAAGCCATGGTGATGACCCGTACGAAGGGGCTCTACCAGTGGTGCGCGGGGGGCAGCGTCAAGGGCTGGCGGCCCCCTCAGCCCCCCCAGCCTCCTGCAACCGCATCCCAGGCGGCTGGACCTTTCGCTCCCCAGCGATGTCCCTGCGCCCCCTCCCAACAGTTCAGGAAGATCGGCTTGCCGCCCTGCCACGCAAGTTCAGTCCTTGGCGGCGGTGGTCCAAGGTCTGCGGCACCAGCAGGCGGGCGCGGCAGCCGGAGCCATTTCCATCAGTTCCGGGGGTGGTCAACCCAGCCAACATTTCTCCCGCAGGAGATCGCCGGTCCCGGAGGCTGCCACCGCCATGCTTCGCCCAAACCTCACCACCGGGGAGCTTCCAAAAGACCCCGATCGCCTTCCGCCAGCGTTTTCCCAAGCGGCGGCACGGGAAGGAGGCGACGCCCTCGCCGACATCGCCGTCCTCTTCCCCGTCCTCAGAATCCTTGGGGGAGGGTCCTTCGATGGCGGATAGCCCGTCGAGCCGAGCGTCGACTCGATGAGTATAACCAGCGGTTGGAAGGAACTTAGCCGCCGGATCACCCACCTGCCAGAGACGGACTATGAAGCCCCTCCGCTGTCTCGCCGCATCATGGAAGAGCCCATCTCCACCCGGTTCCGCCTCCCTCAGCTGGATCCTTATGACGGGACCACGGACCCCTTGGACCACCTAGAAAGTTATAAGGTTCTCATGCAAGGTCCAGGGGGCCACGATTCGCTCATGTATCACCTTCCCAGCCACCCTGAAGAAAGCTGCCCGAGCTTGGTACTCCGCCTGCTGCCGTGGAGTATTGATTCCTTCCGTCAGTGGAGAGGGCCTTCTTGGCCCATTTGATGCCTGCCGGAAGATTCCAAGGGTAGCCGATAGCCTTCGCTGTCCAGCAAAGAGCGGCGAGTCCCTTGCGGATTACGTCGCTCGGTTCAAGGAGGCGCCCTGAAGTCTACAATCTTGAAGACTCAGTGCCACTTGGCCTTGAAGCGAGGGCTCCGTCTCCCGCTTCGTACTCCCTCGACAAGAAGCCACCCGGCTACGCCGAGCTCTTGACCCGGCCCAGAAGTACATTCGGCTGACGAGGCGACTCCTCCGGCGCGAGGCTAGCGGGAGTGTCCCAAGAAGCCGGCCCGACCCGGAACCTGTCGAAGCTCGCCCCAGAAGCCCTGAGCCTCCTCGCGGCCAGACAACCGTCCCCGAGCCCCTGCCAAGAGATGGACCCTACACCCACTGCTCGCCCCGATATCGCAGATCTTGCTCGAGATTGAAGGGGAGTCTTATCTTCAGCGCCCTCCTCCATAAACCCAGAAGATCCCCGCAACAAGAACCTCTACTGTCGCTATCACCGGGATCACGGCCATGATACTGACGACTGTCGCCAGCTGAAGAAGGCTATAGAGACCTTATCCAGTGGGCCACCTGGGAAAGTTCGTCCAAGGAACAACCCGGAGCTCCTGGCCCGTCAGCGCCCCGCCGCCGATGATCGACAATGCCCAACTGAGAAGAGGTGGCAATGATTTCCTGGGGGGCAGGTGGCCCGCCCAAGAGGCCGAGAGGGAGGGGGAGTTAGATTCTGTAATCCCTTTTTCTAAAAGGACTTAGAGGGGTGTAATAAAAATGATGACAGCGTCGTGTCCATGACGATTGCTAAACATCCTGTAAAAAGAATTCTTGTTGATAGTGGGAGCTCGGTGGATGTTTTGAATTATGATGCTTTTGTTCGCATGAACCTATCACCTGACCTTCTCCGGCCCGTCGCCACACCCTTGATGGGGTTCACGGAGATTGTGAAGTTGAGGGGGAGATCACTCTTCCTGTACGGCTGGCACGGCCCGCGCCAAAGCATAGTTTCATGAACTTCCTGGTGGTCCGGTGCCCCTTGCCTACAACGCTATCCTCGGGAGGCCCGGCTCAATCTTTTGGATGCTGTCATATCCACTAAGAGGCTCCTCGTGAGGTTTCCCACCAGTGAAGGAGTCGGGGAGATGGGGGAGAGCAGAATGCCCCCACTTTGCTACCACATGGCCCTAGCCCGCAGGGGGTGGCACCTGCATCTACCTGCACCGGAAGCCTGGACCCTCGGACCTGGAGAAGAGGGGGCCGGCAGTGCGTCTACTTTCCCTCTCGGGGAGGACCCAACAGAAGATCCGATCGGAGCCCTACTCCCGGAGGAGGCTCGTGGGCTCCTCGCTTTCTTGCGGGCCAACGTTGGCGTCCGACATGCCGGGCATTCCGGAAGAGGTGATTACCCACCAACTTAACATCAGGCGGAGTGCCGACCCATTCGGCAGAAGAAGAGGAGTTTCCCCTTGACAGACATAAGGCCGTGGACGAGGAGGTGCGAAAGCTGTTGGCGGCCGGTCACATCCGTGAGGTGCACTACCCCGACTGGCTGGCGAATGTCGTGATGGTTTGCAAGGCCAGCGGAGCTGGATGTGCGTGGACTTCACGATCTCAACAAGGCATGCCCCAAAGACAGCTTCCACTGCCCCGGATCGACCAGCTAGTGGATGCGACGTCCGGGCACCAAACTCTTAGCTTCATGGATGCATTTTCGGGGTACAACCAAATCAGGATGAACCCAGCTGATGAAGAAGCACTTCCTTTATTACTGAAAAAAGGATTTACTGCTACAAGGTGATGCCGTTTGGGCTGAAGAATGCCGGAGCCACCTATCAGAGGTTGATGAATAAGGTCTTTGAGGACCAGATCGGGCGTAACATGGAGGTGTATGTGGATGATATGCTGACCAAGAGCACCAATGTGCTGACCATGTCGCCGATCTCGAGGAGACCTTCAACAACCTGCGGGTACCGGATGAGGCTAACCCCGCAAGTGTGCCTTCGGGGTGGCGGCAGGCAAGTTCTGGGCTTTATGGTAACCCAGCGAGGGATCGAAGCCAATCCTGACAAGATCCGGGCTATCTTGGATATGAGGCCCCCAGCTAACAAGAAGGAGGTGCAATGCCTAACGGGAGGGTGGCGGCCTTGAGTCGCTTCATGTCAAGATCGGCAGAAAGGTGCCTGCCCTTCTTTAAGGCTGCGCAAGGTCAACAGCTTCGAGTGGACAAAGGAGTGTCAGGATGCCTTCGAAGAGCTGAAGCAATTTCTATCCACTCCCCCGTTGTTGTCCAAGCCAAGGGGCGGAGAGGAGCTCTTCTGTACCTTGCAGCCTCCCCGAGGCCGTCAGTTCTGTGCTCGTGCGCATGGATGCGACGGAGTCCAGAGGCCGGTCTACTACACCAGCAAGGTACTTCATGATGCCGAGACCAGATTCAGGACCGAGAAGATCATTTTTGCCCTGGTGGTCTCTGCCCAACGCTTCCGACCCTACTTTCCAAGCTCATCCCATCGTGGTGCTCACGGACCAACCTCTTCGGACCATCTTGTCCGTCCTGACACCTCCGTCGGTTAGCCAAGTGGGCCATCAAGCTGAGCGAGTTGACCTATCCATCCGGCCAAGGTTGCCATGAAGTCTCAAGTGTTAGCTGATTTCTTGGTCGAGTGTACTGGACCGAGGAGGGTTGGAGGATACGTCCGGAGGGTGCGTGGAGCCCTCCTCGACTGAGGAAAAGAAGAAGACTGGATTTGCATGTGGATGGAGCGGCAAATTCTCAGGGAAGCGGAGCTGGACTCATCCTTGCGAGCCCCGGGGGAGGTGGTGGAGTATGCCCTTCGTTCCAGTTTCCGGCCACTAATAACCAGGCGGAGTATGAAGCCCTGTTGGCGGGAATGAGGCTGGCTGAGGAGCTCGGTGTAGGGCGTTCTGAGGGCCTTCACGGACTCCCAGCTTATTTCTGGGCAGGTTGCTGGGGAGTACGAAGCTAGGACCCAACCATGTCCCGTTACTGAGCAAGGTGCAATTCCAAGCCTCTCGGTTCTCTTACTTCCGTGTCAGCTACATTCCCCGAGCGGAGAATGCTAGGGCCGACGCATTATCCCGTTTAGCCACCTCGGCCGACGGACCCTGGGAAGAACGTATGTGGAGCACCTGCAGGCCCCAAGCATTGAAGTTGCGGAAAGCACTGCCGGTTGAGCGAGGGCCCTCCTGGATGGACTCCTACGTCCGATATTTGACCGATGGCACTCTCCCAGAAGACCCCGCTGAGGCCAGATTGCTCAGACGGCGGGCCCCGAAGTTCCTGATGATGGACGGGAAGCTTTATCGAAGATCATTTCATACCCGGTCCTCAAGTGCGTTGGACCAGTCGAAGCGGACTACATCTTGCGGGAAATCCATGAGGGCATCTGGGAAGTCACCTGGGGGGCAGAGCCCTAGCTTACAAGGCCCTGCGACAGGGGTACTACTGGCTGACCATGAGGGAGGATGCAGCCGAGCTTGTTAAGAAGTGTGATAGCTGCCAGCGCCACGCCAATATTCAGCGGCAGCCGACATCTCAGCTGCCCCCCTGGCGGCACCCTTGGCCCTTCGCCCAGTGGGGTATGGATATCTTGGGACCGTTCCCCCTAGCCTCGGGCAGCGCAAGTTCCTCCTAGTGGCCATCGATCACTTCACCAAGTGGATTGAGGCCGAAGCCCTTGCTAAGATCATGAGAGCAAGGTGAGATCCTTCTTTTGGAAGTCTATCATATGTCGGTTTGGGACTACCCACACTCTGGTCACCGACAATGGCCGGCAGTTTGATAACGCACCTTTCTGAGGATTCTGCACCGAACTGGGCATCCACCAGAGATTCACTTCTGTCGGACACCCCCAGACCAATGGAGCGGCCGAGGTAGCCAATCGCATCATTCTCCAAGGACTGAGAACCCGACTGGATTGTAAGGGACGATGGGTGGAGGAGCTCCATAATGTGCTATGGGCCTACACACAACCACGAGCTCCCACCGGAGAGACCCCATTCAGTCTGGTCTTCGGGTCCGAAGCTGTCATCCCGGTGGAGATAGGCTCACCGAGCCCGCGGGTGGAGTCATACAGTGAGGAAGGTAACCCGGACCGGCTGCGAGCAACCTTGATCTGGTGGAGGAGTGCGAGACCGGGCGCGGCTCCGGATGGCGGTCTATCGACAACGAGCTGCCAAATATTACAACGCCCGCGTGCGCCCCAAGACCTTTTTGCCGGGAGACCTAATCCTTCGATGAGCCGAGGTCTCAAAGCTGACGAAGGAGGCAAGCTAGCTCCGAATTGGGAAGGGCCCTACGGATCACCGAAGCACTCATCATGGAGCATACAAGATTGAAGAGCTGGATGGGAGGCCGCTCCCCCGGACGTGGAACGTCGACAACCTTCGTCGGTACTATCAGTAGCGCATTCTTTCTTACACTAAATACCATGCTTGTATTCTTTTGGGTTTTCACCCCTCATTTCACATCAATGAACTGAGTTCTAGCATCCCAGTTTTCAACATAAAGCCCTGGGCCAGCCAGGCACAAAGCCCAGTGTACCACTGGCAGAGCGATGTACCATCGGCTCTCAACAACTAAAGCCGACCCGGTCGCACAAAAAGCCCTGGGCCAGCCAGGCACAAAGCCCAGTGTACCACTGGCAGAGCGATGTACCATCGGCTCTCAACAACTAAAGCTCGACCCGGATCGGTACAGAAAGCCCTGGGCCAGCCAGGCACAAAGCCCAGTGTACCACTGCAGAGCGATGTACCATCGGCTCTCAACAACTAAAGCCGACCCGGTCGGCATAGAAAGCCCTGGGCCAGCCAGGCATAAAGCCCAGTGTACCACTGGCAGAGCGATGTACATCGACTCTCAACAACTAAAGCCCGATCTCTGTTGGCACAGAAAGCCCTGGGCCAGCCAGGCACAAAGCCCAGTGTACCACTGGCAGAGCGATGTATCATCGGCTCTCAACAACTAAAGCCCAACCCCGTCGGCACAGAAAGCCCTGGGCCAGCCAGGCACAAAGCCCAGTGTACCACTGGCAGAGCGATGTACCATCGGCTCTCAACAACTAAAGCCCGACCCGGTCGGTCACAGAAAGCCCTGGGTAGCCAGGCACAAAGCCCAGTGTACCACTGGCAGAGCGATGTACCATCGGCTCTCAACAACTAAAGCCCGACCCCGGTCGGCACAAAAGCCTTGGGCCAGCCAGGCACAAAGCCCAGTGTACCACTGGCAGAGCGATGTACCATCGGCTCTCAACAACTAAAGCCCAACCCGGTCGGCATAGAAAGCCTGGGCCAGCCAGGCACAAAGCCCAGTGTACCACTGGCAGAGCGATGTACCATCGGCTCAACAACTAAGCCCAACCCTGATCGGCACAGAAAGCCATGGGCCAGCCAGGCACAAAGCCCAGTGTACCATTGGCAAAGCGGCGTGCAAGCAGCCCCTGGAAGCTCGAGTCAATCTTAGCCTTCCGAGTTCGGTGCTCCATTGATCACCAGGAGTCCTTACTCCTCGACTTAGGATTCGGTCCTATGTGGCTAAGTTGAGATTATTCGAGAATGAATTAAAGGTTACTCCTCAGTATCGATGAAGCCCCTAAGGGTCCCACGTCGGCAGCCAAAGGACT
This sequence comes from Calamus simplicifolius, assembly GCA_900491605.1. Classification (NCBI taxonomy): domain Eukaryota; kingdom Viridiplantae; phylum Streptophyta; class Magnoliopsida; order Arecales; family Arecaceae; genus Calamus; species Calamus simplicifolius. The sequence goes on from UESW01004499.1 coordinate 21,866, forward strand.
CGGGGTAAAAGTTACAATTGGATAAAGACAAATTTCATTGAAGGAAAGAGTGTACTTCATTAACTCGAAAGTGCTTACAAAACGCCGACCAAGTCGGACTTGCAAAAATGAAAAAGTACAAAGTGAAGCCACGGTTCAGCCGGCACAGGTTAGGTTCGTCGTCAGACGAACCAACCTCGAAGAGACGCTCCGGCTCGACCTCAAGGGCATGTGGAAAGTCTAGGTCTCGGGCGACCTTTTCCTTTCCACGCTGGAACCCTTTAAGATACGCTTCCGCCGAAGCTTCGACCAGCTCGTCTGTGAAGCGCTCAGATGCCCTAAACTCTTCAATAACCCTGGCAGCCCTGGCCTCAATAGCTGCCTCTACCTTGGCAGCTCGAGCTTTCCTCTCTGCAGCTAGAGATGCCACCGCTGCCCTCTCAGCCTCCAGGGCACGATCCCTCCCCTCCTCAGCTTTCCTCGCCTTTTCCTCGGCCTCCTTCGCCCTTTCTTCGGCCTTCCTCGCCCTCTCTCGGCCTCGCCTGCTGATTCTTGGCCGCCTGGATGGTCGCGGTCAACTCTGAAATATGCAGATCCCTGGCTGCAACAGCGCTTTCGGCCTCCATCAGCTGGCTGAGAGCCACTCGCAAACGGTTGGCCTCAATTTTGCCTGGCTCTCGGCCGCCTTTATCTCATCGGCTCGGGCAGTCCTGGCCGATTCCAAGGCCCTCTCGGCTGCCTCCGCTCGAGCGCGGGCCTCCTCGGCCTTTCTCTGGGCCTCCCGCATGAGGGTCTTTTCCCCATGGATGACCTCCCTTATGGCAGCCAAGGAGTTCGCGATCTACATGCAGGCCTCGTGTCAAAAAGAGAGAGGAAAAATAAAAGGGAAATCTAAAAGCGGGGAGCTGCAAGTTTACTTACTTTGATCAGGCTGCGTAGGACTCTTGGAAGAACGTGGCCACCTTCAGATGGCTAAGTTCTTCCTGAACATTGGGTACGAAGATCGATGAGATGAGCCGCTTGCCCAGCGTCCATCGTCCAGAATGGAGTCCCGATGTAGCCTCGGCCTGGCTCCATTTCCTCCGGCAGCCTCGGCGGTTTCGGATTCGGCGCACAGAGGGCTGCTTGCCGGTGTTTGCTCCGGGGGCGGACTTGCAGCCCCTGATGGTCCCTCAACCCAGCTCCTTGTTACCTCGGCGGGGACTGGCCCACGGGGAGCAGGGGTTTCCTCCGCTATCTCCGGCTCCTCCGTGGCCGGCTCCTCCACTATCGCCGGCTCCTAGTGGTTGGCCCCTCTGTTGTTGCCTCCTCGGCCACCGCCTTTCAGGCGGGGTGTCGGTCGTCAGATCGATCTTCGGGGCGACCGGAACCTCTTGCAGTGTAGGTGGCTCGGGCACCCGCACTCTCGGGCATTTCGGGGCCAGTGCTTGCTGCCCCTCACTCGGCCCCTCCTGGGCCCTCCTCTTGGTAGCGGCCTTCATGAGTTTGCGGGCCGGACCTTCATAGCTGTGCAACATCGGCCGGGGTCAGAAAAAAAAAAAGAGAGGGAGAAAGACTTTGACTAAGTATGAGGTGGCTTACCGCGGTGGGAGATGAGACCCGCCGACTGGAGGTTTTCCTCTGTTAGAAGCAGGTTGTACCGAGGGATGTCGGTAGCCAACAGCTGCCCCAACGCTTCTTGTCTCCAGGGTGGACAGTGGGATTCATGTTACCTCGAAGGTCGGGGTCCCCCCACCGAGACTTAACTTGGTCAAGATTGGCAAAGAAAAATCGGGATTTCCATCCCTTGATAAAGGTAGGAAGAAGAAGCTTAAGGAGTCGGCCGGGTCGGGGCTGAAACAGCCACCAACCCTTTTGAGCCCAGAGGATGTAGAAAGAGCGAAAGAGAGAGATCCGAGGGGTAATGTGAAGATGATGACAGAGGACGACGAAGGCAATAACAACCCGAAGGGAGTTCAGGACCAACTAAGAAGGGGTCAAGGAGTAATAGTCAAGGAGGCTTACGAAAAAAGGAGGAAGGGGTAAGCGGAGGCCCACCCTCAGGAAAATTTCGTAAATGGCCACTCGGCCCGATCGAGATGAGATCACTCTATCGTCGGGGTTGGAAGATAGAGCCCGACATCCCGGGGGATTTGGTAATGGGCTCGGATGTTTGCCAAATCCTGGCCTATCACCGTGGAGGGGACCCCTTTCAGGGATTCCACCCCCACCCTCGAGGAGGTGCCGGCCTCGCCCGACGTCTCCTCGATGTGGCCGTGCCAGCCGCCGTCGGGCGCCTCCCTGCGAGAGCCTCCCCGGCGACCCGCCGCCGTGCCAGAGAGACGCGGGCCTCCGAGTCAGAGGACCACTCAAGAGGAGGTGAAGGAGAAGGGGGAGAAGAAGGAGAAGCATGAAGCCTCTTGGGAGGAGGACGATCCTCTAAATCGTCCCCCGAGGTTTAGGACTGGGAACTCATTGTTGGAAGAAGGAACAGAGAGGTCTAGAAGAGATGAAGAGCTGATCTGGGGAAGAAAATGGCGTGCGCGGACTCTCAGGTTGCAAGAATAGCCAGAAGGCAGAAAATCAGGGAATCAGAGGAAGAAGACAACGATGGCAGGGGCAGTGTGGCCAGATTCAAACCCCCACCCGAGTTTTATTGAGTTTCGAATTATCCTGCCTTGTCTCGTCAGCCACGTGGACTCTCACCGTAGGCTGGGCTGCCTCGACAATCGCTCGGCGTGTGATACGATCTGCTTCTGGCCAACGATGGGATGCCGCCGACATCATCATTATGATGGGCAATGATGGTGCTACTTTTCTCACGGATTTCGAAGGATCAAATTTGCCTTGATGACGATCGCCGCAGATCGGGCGGACGATAGTGGCCGCCCTTTCACATCCCCCATGGCGCCCGCGTAAAGTCATTGCAACGCCCAGAGACACGTGTCCGAGGGCGGTTTGCAAAGGACGGGGATCAGTCACTTGGAAGTGATACCCCTTTTGCCTTGCTGGGGTGGGCCCACTCCGTCTCAGGGGTGAGGGGGCATCTGATATGGTTGATCCAGCGCCGTTAGAATAAACGATAGCGGCGACTGACGGAGACCCTCTCGGCCTCCTGAGCCCCCCCTCGGTATCGGCCTTAAGCCACAGCTCCCGAGCCTTATGAACAGTATCTCAACCCCGAGACCCACTCGGCCTCGGGTTGCATAAACAGTGCCCGATGCATGATCCGGCCCGCCCGGGTCACCTGGCACTACCACGTAATTCGCCGCACATCTGCTGCAGGGTATGGCCATATCTCATAACGGCGTATGGTCCATCGTGTGTCTGTCACTGTATACAACCATACCCCATTACAGAATACGGTCCACCACCTGCCCGTGACTATGCACGGTCACATCCGGCGATGGTGCACACCAGGCATAACCATAGACGCCAGACATCTGCAAGGCCGTACTGACAGGTGATGCAGGATACCTCCGACATGCATGGTGATAGTACGATCTGTCAGCCTCATCTTTTGTCCGGTATTGAACGGGGCACCTTGAAATCAGCAATCTTCTGGAATGGAAGAGGGTATCTTTAAACAGGTATAAAAGCATACGCTCTCGCTGTAAGTAAGGATCCAAGAACTCTGGTTTTTCTAGCTTCTTCCTACTAGTTAGGCTCTAACTGTCTAGCCTCCTTCGGTTAGACGGCTCTCGTCTATTTCCGAGTAACTAACTTGAGCATCGAAGGGTCCCCACCGGAGCATTCGGTCTCCGAAGACTTTTCTTGTAGGAGTTCGACGAGAAGAATGTTCGTTTCTCCAACGCTTAAAGAAAGTGACTCGACGTCATCACTTGTTATATATGATTATCTTCACATTAATTTACTCAAAGCCTCGCAACCTGCATCATCTTTAGATCTCTTAAAAGAAGAGATATATTCCCATCTCATAAAGACTGTCACAAATCGGCTGATCTTTCTGTATCATGACACATATATATGGAAGGACAAAATGCTAGGACCTTCGTTTTAAATCCTCATCTTTGTCAGCTCTTCCCCAAAAAAATCCTTTACTCTTTTGATTCTTGAAGCTGTATTCTGTTGGTAAGGTTAGGGACGCCAATAGCTTTGAAAATCTTTGCTAGCATAAATTGATGGCAACCTTATTGCGCATTCTAAAATCTTACTTGAAAATAATATATCTTAATAATTTTATTTTATTTTTGGAGAGGGGCAGGGGGATGTCTCCCCTTTTCATAGTAAAAAAAGAGAAGAAAATTATGTTTATACTATCACTTTAATTAAATATGTATGCTATTGTTAAACTAGAAAAAGGAAGATTTAAACTATTTGTTTGAAAGAAATAAAATCTTCAAAAAAATAAAATAAAATTTATAGTCTTTTTGTGCAACTTGCATCCTCATTTTAAAATCATGTTCTAAATAAATTAAATGGCTAGTTTTGTAACCAAAAAAAATTAGTAAAGAATCATAATTGGCTAGATCTATAATAAAGTAATAATAAATATTATATTTATTTTAGTCTTAACCATCTAAATGACAATGATTATGATAAAACTAAAACCTATAGCTTTAAGGGTAACACTTTATTCTAAATTCTTTAGGAGCCATAGCTCCTCTCACAAAGACTTAACTTCTCGATCTTTGGAGGCCTCATTCATACTGTTCTAGTTAGCCCATGCCTTACACCTAGATGCTTAATCCAAACTTATAACTCGACTTTAAACCAATCAAAGTTATTATTGTAACTTCAAATTAATGTCACCATTATAGGCAAATTGCAATCAAAGTCAAAAAAAAAGTGAGCTAGCTACGATGCAGTAATAATTCCTATGCTTACTTATATGTGCATGTATATACTAGTGTGATTATACATATTTTAATAATGTATGCATTAATAATTATTATTGTATCGAACTAGTAAGATCCATCTTGTGCATGATAAACTTAATTAATTAAAAATATTATCGATAGAATTATTATGAAAAGTTCGTGATATTTTTGAAATGATTATATTGATGCTCATCATATTTGTTGCTTATATATATAAATGTTATATCCTATTAATGTTTATGAGGAATATACATATGCGCTATTATTGTGTGTGAGAAATTACTAGGTTAACGCTTGTTACATATTTGTTGCTTTTTTTTTTTTTTTACATATAGCTTAGGATGCTTGGGCTGAATTGAATTTTTTTTTTTATGTTTGAACCAAACTTGGGTATTAGTAGATAAATTAACTTTAAACTAAAAACATAATTGTTGGATAATGCTTAAATTATATTTAAAATTTGAAGGTCTAAATAATTAAAAAAAAAATTAGGTATTATATAATTTTTAAATTTATATTTAGAAATATATGGTTGGTTCATATGTCCTGCCTAAATAGTTGGTTAGAGAGGTATGGCAGGTATAGTATCATATCCCAGCACATATGGCTCATTCTATTGTAATATGCCTTCCTGATCCCTCTCCAATTCTTTTTGTCTGTAATTTGTTATGGTTTTAATAAAGTAAAATCTCATGAGAATCTCTCTTGTGGCTCACCTTCTACCAAGAAGAAAAGCATATTCACCTTAATTTGTGAGTGGAAAAGAAGGGAGAAGCGAGATACTGATAGAGAGATAATACATATAGAAACATGCATGAGTAGATACAGATAGAAAATAGTGGGGGGGGGGGGGGGGGGGGGGGGGGATTCACCTGTCCTGCTGCAGTACTGCGGTGGCTCCTCGATGCTTCGCTTAATTGGGTCCTTGAAAACGTGAGCCTAAAAAGCCGTACCGGCTGGGAGCTGTACGTAGGCGGCGGCGGCTGCATGCTTGACTCCGCAGCTTTCCAGATGAGTCAAGATGGTGCGGTGCGGCTGCAATTAAAACGAAGCACGTACTCTCTTTACTGAATAAATAATAATAAACAAAATCCCTAGAGAAACTCAATCCGTCACCGTCATCGCATATGATAAAACTAAGCCTTCAACAATGTGTATGACAAGTCAAAGTGAATTTTAATGGTGCTACATTAAATCGTATTGCTAAATCTAAATTTATTATTAGAACGTTAGAAAGAGTGTTATTCATGATAGATGAACATAATTTTTTTAACACTTTGATTTTTATGGCTGAGTTTCAGATTGTTTGGACATGTATCATTTATGCAATCTGTAAGTTGGGCTCTAGTCGATTGATCATTAAGAAAGATTCTCTCATGATTGTTCATTGGATTAAATGGGATATGAACTTTTGCTCCCCTCATAATCCCCTCATCTATGATATTTGGACTTTTCTTTTCAGTCCACTTGTGCGCTGCTGATCCGTCATGTTTACCAAAAAACTAACGTTGCTGTTGATTGAGTTGCCTCTATTGCTATTCGACATCCTGATTAGTGGAGTTGGCATTGATGATCCTTGCCCTATTATTTTACAGTAAATTAAATACTCTGATCTATCAGGTTCGACTCGCACTAAGGGATATGATCGCCGGCTTGTAACAAAAAAAATAAAAAAATCAACGTTCATCTCATCAAAAAGGCAAGATGATCTATTAAGATCTAAAATTAACACGACTATATATATATATAAGGCTTAATTTTAAGGTGAAATTTAAAAAATAAAAATATTTAAATTATCATCAAGATCAAAGACTTATTGTAAATGTCATAGGGAGAGGAACTATTTATATTCAAATACAAATTGAATAATTCTCATCATTAATTAAAATATTTATTCAAGATAGATCTGAATATTTAAATTAAATAATTAATTTATCCATATCCAATAATTAAATTAATCTCATATTTATCCACATGGATAAATACAATTCAAATTACAAATTTCACAATTTAAATTAATCTCATATTTATCCATAAAGATAAATACAATTAATTTAAATTTCAAATCCTATCTTCAAATAAATATTTACCTAATTAAATGTTTATCCAGTTAATTGAAGCAAAATATAAAATTATAATTTATCCTTCCAAACACTAAAAAAATGCCAACCGAATCATAATGGGCTTTCGGATTTTTCTCTTCATCCAATCTTGAAACAAACAAGCAATAAGAGTAATCCGACTAATTACCATTCGTTATAAGAATTACATGGAGCTAGAGGGACCAATTGCACACATATAATACGAGCTTCAATAATCTATGTAATAAATCACTCTTCACTGAGTGAATCCAATTACATAATTATTAATTTCAGAGTCACACCACTATAAACCTCAAACTGCTCTCCCGTTTATATACCGTATTACTTAAGCTCACAAATAGCCACGGTCCAATGACCTTGTCATATATGCAACACCCTCATATGATATGAAGGATCAACCTAAGGTCTCTGGGCAGCCATGGCATATCAGATTTGGCTATCGAGGAATGACTTCATTTTTTCTAATATCATTGCTTCTCCCCATAGGGTTGTGAGGAAGATAAGATTGCTGACTATGGACTATGGTTGTGTCTTCTCTGGTATTGGTTCTGGCTCCTCTGGCCGCTGGGATTCCCCTGCTGCTTCGGCAGCGAACCAGTATCCGATTTTCATCTATTGGGAGCCCCCTTCCAGGGTATGTCAAAATCAACTTCGATGGAAGTGTCCGTGGTAGAGCTGCTGGTTCTGCGTTCATCATCCGTGGAGCGGCAGGTGATTTGTTGGCGGCAGGAGGTTTTGGTGCTCTTGACTATTCTGTCCCGATGGCGGAGCTCTATGCGGCTTGGGCAGGAATTTCTTACGCCATTCGGATTCTCCGCGCTCCTCGGATCATGATCGAGGGTGATTCTATGACGGTCATTTCTTGGTTGCAGAAGGAGAATTGTTTTGAAGGTCCCTCTAATTCAATCTTGAGGGATATTTGCTCAATTCTGCGAGGGACCGGCTCTGTTCTGATTTGCCATATATCGGAAAGCCAATGCGGCTGCTGATTGGGCGGCTTTCTCTATGGCTCAGCATACTGGTTTATGGATTTGGAGGCCTGGAGATCACTGTCCTATTTTTCTTCAGCAAATTTTATCTTCTGATGTATCTGAGCTGATTCACACGAGACTTATGTGATCGATCGTTTGTAACCAAAAAAAAAAAAAAAAAATTCATTATACATCCAATAGGAAAATGATTATTCACCCAATGTGAATAATGAATTCATTTGCCCAGCAAACGGCCCAAGGCCTTATCTATTTTCACATCTAGTATAATTTCGTTAAAGAGGACAACCTTTACTCTACATGAGAGCTATGATTCCATATCTGCAAGCAAACCCTTCATTGTATATAAGTCATGCACCCAACGGACCGGTCTAAAAGCTTGCTACCTCTAAGATGCTTTAGCCTTTCGAATATTAAGGTAGTATTTGATAGAAAAAATATTATTCATGGGTAAGCGTACGAGATAGAGTTTGTTCCTTAGCTATCCCTAAGAATATCCCTTGGCTATTCCATTGATCATATCAAATGCAAAATGGTAAATCCATAGGATAACTTTTTTTTACTCTTATTTGGAGGGATAACCAGCTATTCCTATATTTTCTAGAGAATAAATTAAGGGGATATCCCATGGTTAACCATGAATTATCCCTTTGGTTAACTTTATTCCCAGCTATTCCTTAGGCAGTGTTTGATATGGGGGATAAGGGGAAATATCCCTTGGATATCCCCCTTATCCCCAAATGCTATAGCTAGAGAGGATAGGTTTGAAAAAGTTTAACAAGAGGAGATAACCCATGGTTAAACATGGGTTATCCCCTGAACTTATTCCCTAGGGAACCCAGGAATAACTAAAGTTATCCCTTGATGGCAGACTTGTAATTTTAAAAAGGTGCTTATTCCCTCAGCTATCCTCTGGATAAATGCTATCCCGTACAGTTATCCAGGGATAACTTTTGGGATATCAAACACTACCTTATAGTCATGACTTTTGAGAATAAAAATGGATATCCAGGATATCCCCTCTTATCTCCTATTTCAAATACTACCTAAAGTATATAAGTCATACACATGAACTGATTCACCTACTTAGGATTAAGGTTATTGCATAATAAACGTCAAAAGTGAATTAATCCACCTTAGCGGACTACATGAATTAATTACACTTTGGTCCCAGTCCAATTTATCACCGACGCCAGGCAACATATCTATGTCTCTACTCGGAAGTCAACCGCTCCAGACGGCCAAGACAAACCATCCCCAAATTGGCTTTAGACAACATAATAGTCTTCATATGAGTTCGATGCTCATTCTAACCCTATAGACCACAGTCTATAGATTTAGACCACTAACTTTAGAACGTTGTCTTCTCGCATACAAAAGATCATTGCATGCAATATTATAAAGTTTAACACAAGTAGTCACTGAGCCATATTTGTTTACAGTTACTTTTAACATGTAAATATGGTTAAGGATAGTGTAGCAAAGAATGAAAATCTATGTTTACAATGAAAATCTATTTCTTAGGGTATTTTTGATGTTGATGAAGAGGAAGTATCAACTATACTGAAAGAACTTAGTTGAGTATTGGATTTGGAATCTGGTAATTCTATGCAGAAACTAAGCCTAAAGTGATAATCCAGTATTTCACTTGGCTTTGCCACCTCCTAAAGAATGACCCATTAAACTTTTCAGGTTTGATTATACTAAGATCATCAGAACCCATTTTTTAGTAAGTTGGTTGCTTAATTCGTTCTGCACAACAAAAAATTAAAGGTTTAGCCTTATATTTTGAATTTTTTAAATTATTTTCAGATATTTCTAGATTTTGAATTTAAATTCAAAGGATTTAAATCTAGAAACTACTTGCAATAATAAGATAACCACTAAGCAAAATTAACTAAAATAATACAATTTTGAATTTGAGTTTCAATTTTTTTTAAAATTTTTGATTTTCAAATTTCAAATTTGAATTTCAAATTTGAATTTTGAATTTTTTGAATTTTGAATTTTAAATTTTAAATTCAAAACGCTTCTTTTTTTTAAAAAAAATTAATTCTAAGGCTTCTGCACAGATTCAAAAGTAGGGATTTTTTTCAATAACTTATAATAAAAATCTAGCAATTTCTAGTGATAGGAAAGCTTGTCCTTAGCTGTTAGAAAATTGTTTTGTTTTTGCAAAAAAATCCTTTCTAGAAAATGCTAGAGATTTAATCTAAAAATTTAAATGCAAAATATAAACTAAACATAAAAGAGAGTCTTGCCTAGTCGAGGCATGTTAAATATTGCCCTAAGGACAAGTTTTCATCCCCTCGTGCACGTTATAGGTGATATGTCCCCAAGGTACAATGATCTAGCTCAATCCGATTCTTCTACCACGAGCATGATCATGTGGAGGTGCAACCCAATGAAACCTTCATATGCTCAAAGAAAATAATGTATATAACAATAAAAAATTAAATAAACCTTTTATCAGTAGCTGGTTGAGACACAGAACTCCAAGCTCTCGCAATAATAGGATCTCAAAAATAATAAGATAAATTTTTTTAGGATTTAAATCCCTCAATCTCTCTATTCACCAGCAAGCGTCGGCGAGCGTTTTACACTTTCTTTCTGCGAACGCTCGAGCGTTCCGTGTTTCTTTCCATTCCAGAAGGAACGGTAACAAAGGTTAAACGGTGGGTCCTTTACTTTTTTTTTTTATTTTAAAACTTTTACTTTTTAAAACGTTAAAAAGTCAACACTTTTACTTTGGCATTCCATAGATAAACTTGCTGACAAGGTAGATATTTATGTGTTGCTTTATGGGAAAGTTTATGATGAGGATTAATTGTTTGCCTTATATTGGGATGGATCTGCAGTCAAGTGCATCTTCTGGGATGGGAGTAGCTGACCACAGCAAGAAAACATTTATTGAACTGAAAAAGGAAGAAAGTGCATCGTTATGTGATATTTAAGATTGATGAAAAGAAAAAGGAGGTTGTTGTTGAGAAAACAGGAGCTCCAGGAGAGAGCTATGATGATTTTGCTGCTGCGCTGCCTGAGAATGATTGCCGATATGCTGTCTATGACTTTGATTTTGTGACTGATGAGAACTGCCAGAAGAGCAAGATATTTTTTATTGCATGGTGAGTCTCTTCTGAGCTCCTAATTTATCAGAACTTGGCAAATTTAGTATCTATACAATTATACCATTTTGACAACATCTTGAAATTCTGAATGACGGTTAACATTGCTTTTGTGGAGTAAGTTATTTAAGAAAGCGATTAATTTTATTTAAGAAAGTTATTGACTTTATTAATTAATTTTTGTAAGCTATGTTGATTATGCTGTTTCCTATCATATAATCAACCATTTTATGGTGAACAAGACCTTGATGAAGCTGTTGCAACTACTACTAGGCATCCTAGAACTAGAAGACCATCATAGAACTTTGTAGGCCTGCAATAGTGTAGGTTTTCTGATAATATTGTTGTTGAGGGAGACATCTTGACCCATCATCATCTGACGATTTGTATATGGAGTGCAGTGTCATGTTAACTGGAAAGTTATTACAGTTATATGCATGATATTTATTTTGTTGTCTTATTTATTTTTCAGATGTTGAAATCTTGATTCCAATGTTTGTTTATTTCCTTTGCTTCAACTATTAGTCTTACTAGATTTTGCGTTTTATGATTTCGGCTTGAAAGCAATTTAATGCGTTTGTAATCTTAATTCCTTTGCAATTGTATGAGGGTAAAAGCTTCATCATCTATGTAAAAGCATGAATGAAAGGAATATGTAGTGAAATGTTTTGAAAAAGTCCTTTTCATCATAATGTAAATTACAATATAGTGCTAGAGAAATAATTAGCGTCCATAGCTGATTTGATTTATATATATCTGTAATGATATATTTCTCTCTCTATGGTGACTGATAGAGATATAGATTAAAAGATATGCTTTATGTTATGTCTTTGTATTTTAATGAGAATTCATTTTGAGCAATGTGTATCATTTACTATATATGTGCATGTGTCTAGTATTTACAAAGAGTATTTGATCTAGTGTGTAGAGTACGGCTTACACACAGAAGACTAGATCATCGGTTCTTTTGGAATACAAGTTTATTGTTCACAGTTTTAGATGGAATTGGACACACCATCAGTAGAACTGTAGCACAAATTTTTAGTAGGTCTGTCTTGACTACGGGGAATGGTTTATTCTAACTATTTGTGCTAGTACACTTTGTGTGTATTGAACAGGACCCAGTTGAGTTAATTATTTTATACTGACTTTATAAAATAATTTAAAACTCATGAATATTATGATTACTTATGCTCTTAATCCGAATTCTATTTCTAGACACGTGTATGTAGTGATTATTGCTTTGATTACACATAGAGTGAGATTCTATATGAGTCAATAAACTCAGTGGGTTGGGCAATAACATTATATATATGGTGAATATTAATAGTTGAAGGAAACCACGTCCTGATAAATTGGATTGATGATATCCCCTTGAGGAAGCTTATAAGTTTTGATTGTATCAAATCTTGCAAGTGGATTTTGAATCCGATACATCAAATAAGTTAAGTGGATAAGTCTCAAGGATAATAAAAGCCAATTAAATTATATTATCAGTAATTAAATTTAATTGGTGGATATCTGTAATCTTAACGTGGGGAGATAATAAGTATTTAATATTAAAGGCTCGAAAATATAAATTCGAATATGATTAGGAGTACAATTATAATTCTTTAGTGGAATGAATTGTAATTTACGTAATTGAATCCTAACCCGGGGTAGGATTGGGAGATTTAATTACGTGGGAAGTCCTTTTCATATTTGCCTATTGGTCCCTGTTGTAGCCCTATAAATACCCTCTCAGTTGGTTGCTAGGGTTAAGGTTTTGAGAACGGTTTTGGAGAAAGAAAAACAAGAAACCCTAGGACGGCCAAGAGATCCCACCATCTTGTGAGAGAAGGAAGGTATTTTCGGGAATACGGCGGAAGGCTAAAAGGTTGAGGTCGAGCAATCGAATCAAAGTGTTCCAAAGTTCAAATCTGAAGGTATGATCTTGTACTCATAGATTAGAACGGTAAAAGTTTTTTGTATTACTCATATACGCTATAGCCATGATCTTGGGGGTATTTCGCGTTCCCCAACAGTGGTATCAGAGCCACGGCTGATACTGTATATGAATAATACGGCCATGTTCTCCATTAATCGGAATATGCATGCGAGGGATAGATCGTGCTTGCTGCTAACGTTGTTTTGTAGGTTTCTATCCTGTTATTATGGTCACATGAATGTATGTGTTTTGATTTAATATTGCTTAGATCTGTTTTGTGAACTCCGGTTTAAGGAGGCGTAGGATCATTGTAATATTTCATAGCATGTATGCTCCGTTTTTTGAGAGCTTTGTGATTGTAAATACGTAGCATGTGAACTCCTATATGGAGGCATAGGATTTTTGTAATCTGGTGCGGCTCTGATGGAGGAAGAAGACCTGCTGCAAATTGCAGGATAGGATTCTAAGGAGAATCGGTTGCAGGATAGGATTCTAAGGAGAATCTGTTGCAGGATAGGATCAAAAAGTAGATAGGATTCTAAGGAGAATCCGTTGCAGGAAAGGATTCTGAAGGAAAATCCGAAGGAATTGGAAGAGCAAATTTCGTTTTTTTTGGGGCAAAGGTCGATCCCCGCTGGGGGCCAGCCCCAGACCCCCGTATGCGAAGCGGCAAATCGTCGAGCAAAGTAGCAATCATGATGCAACGGGGATCTTCATCTGCATGGAGAATTTTGACCATAATAACAGGGATTTTATTTATCTTGTTTATATTGGTTATGTTGCATACTTGATTGTTTATCCTTTTGTTCTTATGTCTATAACTAGGAGAACATGGGAATTGGATAATCACTTGCTGTTTGTGTTTTGATATATATTCGAAATTCCAAGACTAGTGTGAACATGGCAACTAGAGAGTAAAATTTATTCCCAATTTTAATTTAATTTTTTAAATTTAAGGGAATTAAGAGTTTTATTTGTTGTATATCGACCACTACTAGGATTTTGAATTTATAAGATAATCAAACACAAGTTTTATAACCCTCAAAATATTGTTTAAATAACTAAGTGGGAGAGGGAATTAATCACATTTAAATCCCATGGTCCCATCACTTGTTTATTGGTGAGGTAGTTAATTTCACGTGTTAGCATTAGTGCTTTCCTCCCCATAGGATGAAATTGATTGCCAGCTCACCAAGAATAATCCCTAGTAGTTGTTAATGTTGGATTACCTCTCCATCTGAGGGATCCACCATGGGACAATGGATCTAGGATTGAGTGATGGTATACACTTAGGTATAAATATTGGTATCCTCCCCATCGGAGTCACTACAAATATTTATATGACCAAAGTTAGCCAGCTAATTAATTTTACTTGGTATGTTACCTTTTACCTAGATAGTAAAATTAATAGGTTTTATCTGTCTAGATAAATGATGAGTAGTAGACGTCCTCCCATCGAGGCATACTATTCAAAATGTACTAGGCTGCTGGCAAATTCTTTTATTTGTAGTGGTTGAGGGGCCCTACTTATAATTTTGAATTTAAAGTTTATTGCTCATTATATCTTATTTGATGTATGAATGATTCTCAGGATTAAAATGTCTTCTTTCAATCCACTTGCTGTGATACTCAAAGAAAACAAATTGACTGGTCCTAATTACATTGATTGGAAAAGAAACCTGGATATAGTGTTAACTGCAGAAGGGTACAAGTATGTGCTCACTCAGGTCTGTCCCGCAGAGCCCGGTGAAGGGGCTTCAGATGAGGAGTCCCAAGCTTACCGTAAGTGGGTTAAGGCTGATGAGATGGCGCGGTGTTACATATTGGCATCTATGTCAAATGTTCTGCAACATCAGCATCAATCTATGCCCTCTGCCTATGACATGATGTTCAACCTCAAAGAAATGTTTGGGGATCAGAGTCGTGCAGCTAGGCAGACTGCGATGAAAGAACTGATGAACACTAATATGGCTGAAGGAACTCCTGTCAGGGATCATGTTCTAAAGATGATTAGTCTTCTGAATGAACTGGAGATCCTTGGAGCGGAGATGGATGGGGAAACCCAGGTTGATATCATTCTCCAGTCCCTACCTGATTCTTTTAAGCAGTTCTGCCTAAATTATACCATGAACAAAATGAATTTTTCACTGGCAGAGCTACTTAAAGAACTTCAGGTAGCAGAGAGTTTCATTAAGAAGCCTGCAGTTGCTATGGTTACTGAAAAAGGTTCTTCTTCGAAGTCTCATGCTAAGAAGAAGAAAAAGGTTCAGAAAAAGAAACAGCATCAGGCCCCACAGCCCAATGGGGAAATAAAAAAGAAGGGAAAGTGCTTCGTCTGCAAGCAGCCAGGTCACTGGAAGCAGCAATGTCCAGTTTGGCTTGCCAGGAAACAGGCTAGAGGTATATCTCATTCACTTGTAGTTGAAACTTGTTTAGTGCTGTTATCTACCAGTGGCTGGTGTGTAGATACGGGAGCCACTAATCATGTTTGCAATTCTTTGCAGGGGTTCCAGCAGACCCGGCAGCTAAGTGATGGGGAGATTTACATATTTCTGGGAGATGGCACGAGAGTGTCAGTAGTTGCAGTGGGAGATTTTAGCTTTTCTTTTAGTAGAAATAGAATTTTAATATTAAAGGACTATTTTTTTGTACCTTCAATTAGAAGGAATTTAATTTCAGTTTCTAAGTTGGTTGATGATGGATATTCAGTTTATTTTAATGACTCCGTTGTTATTAAGAAAAATAAACATTTTATCTGTTCTGGTACATTGGTGGATGGTCTTTATATTATTAATCCTGTTTCTCCTACTGTGCAACTAAATGAAGTGAATAACTATAATAGACCATGTAAGAGAAAACATCCTTCTGAAATGAATCAAACTTATCTTTGGCACTTGCGCCTAGGTCATATAAATCTAAGACGGATTTCTAGACTGGTTCAAGATGGACCATTAGGTTCATTGGAAGTAGAGGCACTACCGGTCTGTGAATCTTGCTTAGAAGGAAAAATGACCAAGCGGCCATTCTCGGCCAAAGGCAATAGAGCTAAGGAGATATTAGAATTGGTTCACTCTGATTTGTGTGGCCCAATGAACATCCAAGCAGTACTTTGTCACTTTTATTGATGATTACTCAAGATATGGGTATATTTATCTGATGCGCCGTAAGTCTGAATGCTTTGAAAAATTTAAAATTTTTAAGGCAGAAACGGAGAACCGTCATGGTAAAAATATCAAGACACTACGATCCGATCGTGGTGGCGAGTACCTCTTAGGGGAGTTCACAGATTACTTATTAGATGCTGGGATTGAATCCCAGTTATCTGCACCTAGTACGCCACAGCAGAATGGTGTAGCTGAAAGAAGGAATAGGACTCTTATGGATATGGTTAGATCTATGATGAGTTATTCAGACTTACCTATTTCGTTTTGGGGATATGCATTAGAGACAGCTGCATATATTCTTAACTTGGTACCATCTAAGTCAGTACCTAAGACACCCACAGAACTGTGGACTGGGCGCAAGCCTAGTCTAAGACATGTTCGGGTTTGGGGTTGTCCAGCACATGTACTAAAAGGTAAACCAGATAAGTTGGAATCAAGGACAGATGTATGCTTCTTTGTTGGATATCCTAAAGGAACAAAAGGTGGTTTATTTTATTGTCCTAAGGATCAGAAGGTCATTGTTAGCACCAATGCCCGATTCTTGGAGGAGGACTATATTATAGACCACAAACCCAGAAGTAAAATTGCTCTAGAAGAGTTGAGAGGCGATAAAACTAGACTGGCTCCTTTAATACCAATAGTACAAGCAGAAACACCACAAGAAAGTGGGTTCCCAAACTTCCCATAACTATTCGTAGTGGGAGAAGTATAGTAACACGAACTGACCCTGAACTGGTACAAAAGGATACCATTAATGCACCAGTTTCAGAACCAGTGCAGGTTGATGGAGCACAAGGATCAGAGTCAGATCGTATTACTACAAGCACATACAATCAGGTTGTGCCTCGTCGTAGTGGGAGGGTTGTAAATACACCTAAACGGTATATGTTCCTTGGAGAGTCATATGACAGAATCTCTGATGAACTGGATACTGAACCCAGTAGCTACAATGAAGCATTACAGGATAAAGATGCAACTCTTTGGCAAAATGCTATGAAATCAGAGATAGAGTCTATGCACTTTAATCAGGTCTGGGATCTTGTAGAACCACCCGAAGGAGTAAAACCCATCGGATGCAAGTGGATCTATAAGAAGAAGAGAGGAGCAGACGGGAAGGTGGAAACCTTCAAGGCTAGGCTAGTTGCAAAAGGTTTTACTCAGAAAGAAGGGATCGACTATGAGGAAACCTTTTCACCAGTAGCTATGCTTAAGTCTATCCGGATTCTCTTATCCATTGCAGCTCATTTCGATTACGAAGTTTGGCAAATGGATGTCAAGACAGCTTTCCTTAATGGAAATCTTGACGAGTGCATTTACATGATGCAACCAGACGGTTTTATAGTAAAAGGCCAGGAGCACTTGGTGTGCAAGCTTAAGAGGTCCATTTATGGACTTAAGCAGGCATCTAGATCTTGGAATACTCGTTTTGATCAAGCTATTAAATCTTATGGTTTTGATCAAAGTCCTGACGAGTCATGTGTGTACAAGAAGCGTGATGGAAAAACTTTGGTGTTTCTGGTGCTATATGTGGATGACATCTTACTTATTGGAAACGATATGGGAGTGTTATCTTCGGTCAAGGTATGGTTATCTGGACAATTTGATATGAAGGACTTGGGAGAAGCAAGTCACATCCTAGGGATCAAGCTTTTGCGAGATCGCAAGCAAAGGATGATATGCTTATCTCAAGCCACTTATATCGATAAAATTCTCACCCGTTTTGGTATGCATAATTCCAAGAAAGGATTTCTTCCTTTCAGGCATGGAATTTCTCTATCTAAGGATCAGTGTCCTAAGACACCTGAAGAGATAGAAAGTATGAAGGCAGTTCCTTATGCTTCTGCAGTAGGAAGCCTAATGTATGCTATGCTATGTACTAGACCTGATATCTGTTTTGCCGTAGGCATGGTTAGCAGATTTCAGTCTAACCCTGGGCGAGAACATTGGACTGCAGTAAAACATATAATTAAGTACCTGAAAAGGACTAAAGATTATATGTTAGTTTACCAAGCAGATAGTCTTATGCCTATAGGATATACAGATTCGGACTTCCAATCAGATAATGAATCTAGGAAATCAACCTCGGGATATGTGTTCACTTTGGGTGGTGGAGCAATTAGCTGGAGGAGTGTGAAGCAAACTTGTGTTGCTGACTCTACCATGGAAGCTGAGTATGTGGCTGCATCTGAGGCTGCAAAAGAGGCTGTTTGGCTAAGAAACTTTCTTTTGGATCTTAGTGTGATACCTTCAGTGCAATTACCTATTACACTTTATTGTGATAATAGTGGGGCAGTTGCTAATTCGAAGGAACCCAGGACCCATAAGAAATCTAAACACATTGAGCGTAAGTATCACCTGATACGTGACATCGTGCAAAGAGGTGACGTGCTGGTGACCAAGGTTACATCTGAGGACAACCTGGCAGACCCTTTTACAAAGAGTTTAACTTCGAAAGTTTTTGATAGACATGTAGAGGGCATGGGAGTTAGATGTGTACAAGCATTGCTTTGAGTCTAAGTGGGAGATTGATAGAGATATAGACTAAAAGATATGCTTTATGTTATGTCTTTATTTTAATGAGAATTCATTTTGAGCAATGTGTGCCATTTACTATATATGTGCATGTGTCTAGTATTTACAAAGAGTATTTGATCTAGTGTGTAGAGTACGGCTTACACACAGAAGACTAGATCATCGGTTCTTTTGGAATACAAGTTTATTGTTCACAGTTTTAGATGGAATTGGACACACCATCAGTAGAACTGTAGCACAAATTTTTAGTAGGTCTGTCTTGACTACGGGGAATGGTTTATTCTAACTATTTGTGCTAGTACACTTTGTGTGTATTGAACAGGACCCAGTTGAGTTAATTATTTTATACTGACTTTATAAAATAATTTAAAACTCATGAATATTATGATTACTTATGCTCTTAATCCGAATTCTATTTCTAGACACGTGTATGTAGTGATTATTGCTTTGATTACACATAGAGTGAGATTCTATATGAGTCAATAAACTCAGTGGGTTGGGCAATAACATTATATATGGTGAATATTAATAGTTGAAGGAAACCACGTCCTGATAAATTGGATTGATGATATTCCCTTGAGGAAGCTTATAAGTTTTGATTGTATCAAATCTTGCAAGTGGATTTTGAATCCGATACATCAAATAAGTTAAGTGATAAGTCTCAAGGATAATAAAAGCCAATTAAATTATATTGTCAGTAATTAAATTTAATTGGTAGATATCTGTAATCTTAACGTGGGGAGATAATAAGTATTTAATATTAAAGGCTCGAAAATATAAATTCGAATATGATTAGGAGTACAATTATAATTCTTTAGTGGAATGAATTGTAATTTACGTAATTGAATCCTAACCCGGAGTAGGATTGAGAGATTTAATTACGTGGGAAGTCCTTTTCATATTTGCCTATTGGTCCCTGTTGTAGCCCTATAAATACCCTTTCAGTTGGTTGCTAGGGTTAAGGTTTTGAGAACGGTTTTGGAGAAAGAAAAACAAGAAACCCTAGGACGGTCAAGAGATTCCACCATCTTGTGAGAGAAGGAAGGTATTTTCGGAAATACGACGGAAGGCTAAAAGGTTGAGGTCGAGCAATCGAATCAAAGTGTTCCAAAGTTCAAATCTGAATGTATAATCTTGTACTCATAGATTAGAACGGTAAAAGTTTTTTGTATTACTCATATACGCTATAGCCGTGATCTTGAGGGTATTTCGCGTTCCCCAACAGTGACATCATCATTCAGCATGACTATCATGTAAATGATCCATGAGATAGAGTGTCCAATGCTGGTTTCACCCTCAGATAAATCAATGTGCTAGTTTTATTCTTTGCAACTACTACTCTTACTTTCTTTAAAGTAAACCCTTTTTATAGTGCCACTTGTCAAGCGATCATTTTTGTGTACCCTTTTCATAGCTATATAGTATAACAACAACAATAAAGCCTTAATTCCAAATTAGTTGAAGTTAGCTACATAAATCTTTTTTTTTTCATTTAACTCGTTTTAAAGTCATTTTTCATAAGATGCAAAAATTTGAAATCTTGCTTTATCACTTTTTCCTATATAAATTTCAGTTTGCCTCTATCTCTTTTTCCTTTTGCATACGTTAAATTACTCCTTCACATAGGATACATTTTTAGGTCCACATTGTCTATGTTTAGATCACTTGTCTTTTCTTTAATTTGTCCTCAATTGGTGCTACCTTCAGTTTTTTACAAATGACTTCATTTTTTATTCTATCTTTTTTTATATTACCATACTTTTTATCCTAAAATTCTCAATTCATCCTCATCCATCTTTATAACTATATAGTGTCGCTCATAATGTTGATTTATGGCAACTTGTATTTGGACATTTACTTTAACAAAGGAGTGTATTAAATGTTTATAAATGTATGACTATCAACAACATCTCTAGCTATGTCTGGAAGCTATTTGGTGAAATCATCTAAAAAGTTCCTGTCTTCTCCCTAATTTGTCCAACCCACAGTTTGTGCAAGTTAGGGGCTTAAATTTATGACATGAGGCAACAATGTTGCATATTGAATGAATGTGAATCAATGGATTCTTTTAACGCCAACCAACTTATTGCATATTGAATGATTTGTTGCAGCAGCATAGAAGATGCATCATAAAGTCTTTCTAAATCTGATCCATTAGTGTGAACACATAAAGGGATAAACGGTGGAGAGTTAGAGGAGCAAATTGAGGTTGTAAATATTAGAATCATTTGGAAAGGCAGAGATTTCACATATTGTGTTGCTTGAATCTGTTAGCTAATATCCAGGGAGAATTAGGAGCTGTGAGGAGCCACAAACATTATATAGCCAATTTGTGACATAAAACTTGGTGCGAATTAATATTCAAAATGCACACATCCTTGTATCTTGAGGAATTGGTGGTTTGGGTCATAATTTAAGACAAGAGTTATGGTTGAAGCTTTTGTACATCAAAATGCGGCCACCATCTTATGCAGGTGATAGATGTGTGATTTACCAAAATTTCTGCTATGTTTGTTCTATTTTTCAGAACATAGTGCCACTCATAGCCGGTTTGAATTATTGAACTTTAATGCATGGTACATTGACTTGTGAGGTATACTAGATCAAGTGGTCTACTTTCGAGGCATGTCGGAACTGATGGAACAATATTTAATCCAACCCTAAAACATACTGTGGTTTGTTAACTGTATGCAAACTAAAGATTTGCATTAAGTTTAGATGATATTATGTTCTTGCATGCAAAGCACTCCAAATTCCTTTGGTTTGGACATTCTATGTATATGTAATGCTTGATTTCATCCTGTAGCAATATGCTATTGTTTGAAAGTAAGATAAAAATTACCTTTCCTTTTAGTGTCCATCGTATGTATGTATGTATGTATGTATGACCTTATTGATAATGCATAACTTTTCTTAGTTCCATAGTTGTGCTTTCATTAGATAGCACTTATTTAGCTTGTAAGGATATTTTTCCGTCTTCAGTCTTCCCATCGCCATCATTTTCTACTACTTAAACTTTGTCTTCTGCTGTTATTTATCTACGTGGAGCGTTATAAGTCTGTGTTTGGATGACAAATAGTTAATGACCTCCTAGAAAATTGTTAATCATTGGCATTCATTTCTTAACTAACCAACCAATGAACAAAATTGTTCATTGTTTGTTTTGTACTCACCTAACTAACCAACATTCATGCCGCCATGGAAGTGGTGTTGTTTGGTTGAAAAGGTCGTGGTTAGCTGGTTAAGGCTCTTTTATTGATTTCCTATGTAAGAATGCCCTCATGCAATGCATAGGGAAGATGGCTAAGCATCCCTCCTTATATGCATGCACCGATACACAAAAATACCCTCATGATTTGCCCCCATATATCACATCCATCCCCACTTTAATAATATAGTACAATAATTAGTAAAAGTAATGCTTTATATAGGCTCAAAAATTTGGATCATGAATGAGATATAATGCGGTTTTCTATCAGTTGATGACCAGAGGGCCATGGCAAGCATGCAACCTTATTAACCTTTTGATTATCATTGCTGCATAAATATGGGAGGGCATCGAATTGGTCAAACAAAAAATAAGGAAAACCATAACTTCAAAAATATCTTCGACTTAGTAATCAGAAATCAAACATAGAATGACATAGCAGGAGGGTCAGAATTGTGGACACTTGGTATAGTTGCAACAACTGCATGCCATTGTTGACTTGCCATTCCATTAGTGCAATCACTGAATGCCATTGTATCATCATTGCCTAACCCTAGGACTACAATGGTTCCTTAGGGGCTATACAAGTTGCAGCCTTTCACTGGACAACATATAATAAACATGTGTACTGTGACACATTTATGGAATAGGAAAGCCGAATGAAATGTCGCACATCATAGGTCCTATCAAGGGGCCAAAAGATCATTTTATAGATCTAAACCTCCATAGGCTTACACGATGACATCACAAAATAACAACCATTCATTGCAAGCCATGTAAAAATCAGCCTTGAACCCATATCGATCCAGTGCTCAAAAACATCACAAAACATCCACATTGGCCATCAATGGGGGTCAACAATAGTGGTGAGGTGAGACAAGTCCGGGAGTGGTGGCTATGGACGGTTTGTGAAGGCTTTGAGTAGAACTCTACCAAGCAAATTGACTAATTAAGAACAATGATTGAGCACCAGACATGGATAAAATTGATGAAAAAAAAAAAAAAATTTGTTTTTTAACTGTTGGACAGGTCTCCTGCCATCTCCCGCATCCGTGCCAAGATGCTGTACGCTACATCGAAGGAGCTCGACGGCATCCATTATGAGATCCAGGCCACTGACCCCACAGAGATGGATATGGATGTGCTCAGAGACCGTGCAAACTAAGTTAAGACTCAAATTGTTACCTTTTGTCGCAGCAGAAGCTTTGATTTGGGCCCCCTGCTCGTAGGTGTAGTTGAATATGTGCATTGTGGAGTGCAATTAATGCACATTAATGGTTTATCTGAATAAATTATAATACGCCTGCACCTGAGAGTAGGGCTGATGGAAGAGCTTCCCTTTGTTTGTATGGTTATTATTACGCGTCTCAACTCCTCCTGAAGCTGTTTGTTTTTGCTCCTGTTTCTGGATCAGGATGCTTGCTTGCTTTCCCAGTTAGCTAGCGCGCGATGTCTTTGGTTATGCTGAATGAATATATGTTTATGCTCATCATAGATTTAGATTTAGATTTAGATTTAGATGATATCATATATATTAAGAAGTATCTGGAAAACAAGCTTGCACAACATTTCATTATCGCTTTTAGTAGTTGTTGCTGTGATGCAATTAACGTTGTTTGCTTATTAGTTAGCTTCTTTAGTTTTTCCCCCATTCATGGCTTTTCAAAGGATTCCAGTTGTGCATCATAATAACTGCAGTACTGTCGTGTTCACATGTAAGTGTAGTTTGTGTGAAGGATGTGAATGAGATTAGTCCCATATGGAATAACTAGAGAGTTGGATACCTATTTATATATATTGATGGACTCTTTCTCTTGTGGATGAGTTGAGTCTAAATAACTTAGGCCTATAATATATATTTAAAGTTAAATATGGGCACTTGGGACATCTTGGGCATGAAAGTCAATCAAGCCGGCATATGTTTTAAATTCTCTATAAAGATAAGGATGTTCTCCGAAGATTATCGCTTGGAAACAATAATCTTGGATTTGTTGTATCATGAAGTGTAAGGAAAGTGTTCATTCATGCCTCAAATCTAGATTCTTCGTACAGTTCTCTTTAACACCACATATATGATCACATGGATGTCCAACCATGTATTAATTGTTGGTGACCTTTTAGTTGATGTGCTGCTGCAACTCTATGTTATGTCATCTTTTGCAGCAATATTCGTCCCAAATGTACCTTCGGTCTAGTTGCAATTTGCAAAGCATACCACCACGTGATGCATACGTTGTGGTGGTATATATATATAGTTGGGAAAAGGCTAAGATGAGATGAGTTGAGTTGAGTATACGTTGTGGCATCATGCAGTTGGAGTACAGATCGAACACTCTCACTCTCACTCTCTGTGGATGGTAATTAAGATTAGGTAGAAGAAGGCGATGAATAGTCTCCCTCCTTGAGCGCAAGTTTGTAATTTAAATTAAAGTCTAAGACGAGCCATAGACTCTTGAGGTCCTATCCTAGCCGGATGATCCAATCAGAGAAGAAATCGGAGTCAAACAAACCTACAAGCGATGAGATGGACTAGGTAATTTTATTAGAAGGAAAAGTCTTTGTGCATCGCTTTTGGCGTATAAAGCCGCACGCATGCATGCAGAATGCATCGCGGTTTAATGGGTCATGATATACATGTGCATGGCTTTATGCACAAAGTCTTTTCCTTGTTAGAGCCGTGCACGGTAGGGACTCTTCATTTTTGGATCAGTGTGGGCCGTATTGAACCCTTAAGTCATTTTTTTTTGTTGGATCCTGCATCCATGACGTCTTTTGGGACCCATTATGCGCTCGTCCTCTCACAGTTAGCTCGACCATTCCTGATGGAGGCACCGTGGCCCGGACATTACCCACTCATTTTATTTATTTGGGATTTAGCTTTTCTCATATGATATGAACTAATGCTTATTTATATATATAAGCATAATTTATATATACAAGGGATTTAAGATATTTAAAATTTACACATAAAAGTTTATGCTAAGGATTAACGAATAATTAAAAATAACTTTAAGTGAGTATAGATAAATTTTGATTGCATGTTGCAAACAGAGACTACTAATTAGGGACTTAAGATCTGGCAAGATTTAATTAGGATTCTGGAAATACTTTTTCTTCGCATAACCTGAAATTATTCATTGGGGGTCTCTAATGGCAAACGAAGGAGCTCTTCTTTCCTCCTATGCTTTTTCTTTCTTTTCTTTTTAATATATTTATTTTAATAATAATAATTATTATTATTTTTAAATATGGTAGGCATTGCTATAAGCATGGAAAAAAATTCTACAACAAGAAGGCAAGCAAATCATTCAAGTGCGACAAGAGAAGTTGTAGTCATTAACTCAATGAAAAAATTTTTGTGCACTGGAGTTGTAGTCGTTAACTTAATAAAAAATTTTTATGCATCGATCTTCGATGTACAAAGTACGCATCAAGCATTTGAATTGGTTATGCGCTCATGTTATCGCGTGTACCATAGTTTAATGAACCATGACGCGCACTGCATACACAGTAGCATGGTTGCATGATCATTTTGTACGTTTGTTGCACGCTTTATGCATCGAAAGCTGGTGCAGAAAGATTTTTCTTAACTCAATTAAGACGCACATGGCATTGTTGAAGTCTTTAGGTCCTTAGCTAACACCAAAGACAACCAAATCAATTCTAAAAGACTGAAGTTAAAATTAGAGAAAAAAGTGGGACAGTCAAAAATTAGCTAAACTTCAAAAAGAGCTTCACTTTAGAAAAATGTGATGCTTAATGGACTATAAAGCACCCAATATTGTCCATGGTCTTTCCAACCAAAAAAAAAAATAAAGAAATTTTTTTTGAAACACCCGAGACAAAAAGAAATGTTCAAAGACTGCAGGTAAAACTTGTGGAAAATGTGGGCTGGGTCAAAAGGTGTTTGTTTCATTTTAAAAGATATTCTTTTAGAAAGAATGGTTCGAGTCTGTTAACCATCCATCCGTTTAAGTCAATGTCGGAGATGAGAAGTTGGTCAATAATCCGACTTCCATCTCAGGCCGTCATTAGATATAATATTGGTGCTTGGTGCTTGGTGCTTTCATCACCTTTCAACCTTGACTTTTTTAATTTTATCGATGCCTAGTCTGCGCTCGTGCTTGGAGGCCAACCGAACAAAAGGAATTGATCTTCTGTGAATAAGAAATTGAACTTGATTTATTTTATTATTACATAATTAAGCAATCTAACAATCCTGCTTGATGACTCAGTAGGATCATATTAAACATATTTTAAACAAATAAAATATATTTTAAATCGGTTAAACATATCAAATGTATCGGTCGAACTATTAAGTAGATTAAACTCTAATCTTGAATCTAATCTACTTAAAAAATGGATGAAATCGTGTCAATTTATTTCTGATCTAGAGCTGCTCATTCATGCCATGCATGCCTGAATTTACTTATCTCAAGATAATTGCTGGAATTACGTCAGCAGGTTGGAACATAAAAATACTCGGACAAATGAGAGATAAAAATTTAGGCAGTGTTTGATATGAGGGATAAGGAAGGATATCCCCTGGATATTCCTTCTTATTCCCAAATGCTATAGCTAGAGGGGATAGATCTAAAAAAGTTTAACCAGAAGGGATAACCCATGTTTATGGTTATCCTCTGAACTTATTCACTAGGAACCCAGGAATAACTAAAGTTATCTCTTGATGGCAGACTTGTAATTTTAAAAAGATGCTTATTTCTTCAGCTATCTTTTGGATAAATGCTATCATGTATATTTATTCAGGAATAGCTTTTAGGCTATCAAACACTACCTTAGAATTCGTACCCAAAAATTTTAGAATATATATATATATATATATATATATACATATATATATACATATATATATACATATACATATACATATATATATATATATATATACATATACATATATATATATATACATATATATATATATATATATATATATATATATACATATATATACATATATATACATATACATATATACATATACATATACATACACATATACATGCATATATGCATACATATACACATACATATACATACACATATATACATATACATATACATACATATAATATACATATATACATACATACATACATATACATACATATACATATACATACATATACATACACATACATACATATATATATACATACATACATATATATATATATATACATACATATATATATATATATACATACATATATATATATATACATACATATATATATATATATACATACATATATATATATATACATATATATATATATATATACATACACACACGAACTCTTTGGTCGAGATCGATCTTGACAATAACACGGTCGACAAAAATTTGAGGTTAATTAATGTCATTCAAGACTTGGACTCGCATCATGTATATGTCGTGTGGTTAAATATTATTCATCGAGTCTGAGGCATTAACGTGTAGGCCAAGCAATGCCGGCATGAGAAAATGTGTTTGATGGAACTGGGCATTTCTTAGAAACGCATCGGTAAGTACATTCAATTGGATCGATTTTGCATAAAGATAGAGAGACAAGGAGATGGGAATCTTAAGAAAGATGGTGATTTAGAATTCGTTACCAAAAGATAGTGATTTTGACTCTTCTCTTAATTTTAATTTTAATTTTAATTTTTTTGTCCTACCACTAATTAAGTCGTGCATCACGGCCAAGCTGAGTTACGGGCGTTCGCATTGACGAGAAATGTGCACTCGGTCTGATGAAGAAGAAGAAGAAGAAGAAGAGCAGCACCATTAATTAATGTGTTGTTAATGTCGCTTTGAAGCGACCTTCTTTTTTTTTTTTTTTTTTTTTAATACAAACAAATAATGATATCATTTTAGAATGAGCCAAGTTCGATATATCAAAGTATAAAATTTAAGAAAGCATTATCGAACAAAAGTCACATGATAATAAGTACTAAGGATCAAAATATAAACGATACGAACAGTTGCTCAGTCAACCACAGAATTAGTTTTGAAACAAGCCTTAGTACAGCTGTTGCATGCATGACTAATTATTTATATACATGAGCTGCGGCCACAAAGTATATTGATAGAGGTTTCGATCTGTTGGTTTAGAGTTTTCCAACGCATGCTTGGATTTTTTTTAATTATTTTTTACATTAGATTTTAATTTCATCATTCAAATTAGTTTACCAATACTCTTGTGCTGATAGAATTTTTATTATTTACAGCAGTATCACATATGTACAGACGGAAGCGGAAGCATTAAAGACAAGACAAAAAAAAAAAAAAAACAAGGAGCATTAATATTGGGCATGCGTGAAGAGAGCAGGCCATTGATAGGGGGCACTTAACGACCGGACGGTCAAGATTGGTTCGCCTTCAGCTTAGTATTCTTTTTTTTTTTTTTTATAGCAATGCGCGGAAATGTCACAAGGAAAAGTATTTATTTATTTATTTATTTATTTTGACGGATGCCATACGGAAAGGGCCTTTTATTTGCGAAGTCTCCCCTTGGAACGTCGTGAACACTAGACCCACCTCTCGTGCGTGGAGACTGGAGAAATAAAGAGATTGAAAAGGAAAAGAAAACCCTTTGGACGCGTGGGTGGTGCGTCATTTCCGTGCGAAAGAGCCCGTGGACTGTAAAACGCTATTCATTGGCTGGAGAAGAAAACGAGTCAAGACGGAGCTTAAAACGAGAACGTCGACGACCATCGCAATGACGGATGCAATCGATGGATGGCGAAGCCTTTCAGACTTTTTTTTGCTGCCTTCCTTAGCAGCGCATTCATAATAAGTAATATGGAGATCGAGGATTGATGTACGTATATATCAAGCTTAACAATTATTATTATTATTATTATTATTAAGAAGAAGAAGAAGAAGAAGAAGAAGAAGAAGAAGCTATCAATTGATGCTTACGTGTTTGGAAGATTGTCACAGACAAGGACAAATGTGGTGCCCCTGGAATTGAAATTGATGTTTATATTAATTAATCAGCAGCTGGGGGTATAGTAATTGTCCAACGGGTACGTACACAGGTGCCTTGACGTGTAGCTAGACATAATTATCAAGCTGCGCATCCCCTCCAAACGCGTCTGGGAATCAGTTTGATTCCGTCTTCACAGAATAATAAATCAAACTGAAGAAGAACAAGAAGAAGAGAGAATTACTACTTCCGTTTCTCATTCGCTCATATCCTTCATAGCATTTTTCAACACCGTACGTGCTTCAGGCGGAGTCATGCATGGAGCACACGTAATTGATATATATATATATAATGAAATTAATTAATTAATTGAAAAGAGAAAATGAAAGGAAAAATAAATAAATAAATAAATATTTTTTAAAAAATAATATATATATATATATATATATATATTCATCTTGTTTGATTTAAAAAAAAAGTAAATTTATATTCATAAATTAGCAAATATGTTCTCTACTATCAAAGGAAATAAATTCTAAGTTTTTAAGGCTGCCTGAAAGGTAGTCTAATTGGAACATATATAACAATATAAATTATTAAATAGTTTTCTTTTTATCTTTTTATCATCGATTCAGAGGGTTAGAGTTTTTTTCTTTTTTCTTTTCTAATCCGATGGGAAAACAAAAATAAAGAGCATGAAAATAAAAATAAATTAAACGTACGTTAATTCCAAGAAGATTTCATTCTCTGGTTCGTCCAAGCCCCCCAATTAACTTATATATTAATTTGGAATTAACGTACGCACCTCAATTACGCTGGCTGCCATCATTCCCAGCATTATTGCAACCGCTGCAGAAACTCTTGGTTAATTTTCATCCACTTGGTGTCGAAGCGAAGCTTGCTGGGTGAGATACCTTGGGATTTTATATGATATCGTGCGGTCTCCGGTTCAAATATTTTCTAGGTAGAGCACTCTCTATCTCTGATTTTCCTCACCATTTTTAACTTTTTTTAATAAAAAATTTTAAAAACACATTCATTTATTAAAATTCATTAAAATGAAATATATTTTAATAAATTTTTTTAAAAATATGAACTGTGGAGGATAATTGATGACGAAGGAACGATGATGGTGGTATTAAGTGATATAGATATGATGGTCAATGATGATAGCGATGATGATATGTGATGTAGGTATGGTAACATAGTGCATGATGACAGTAATGGTGGTCGGTAATGATGGTGGGTAAGAGAGGTATGGTGACGACAGTGATAACGATGATAAAAGATGATAGGTGCGATGAAAATAGTGATGATGGTAGTAACGAGTTGAAGGAGTAATAATGGCATTAGTGAAAAGTGATGGTGTGGTAGTGGTATGCTTACGATGGTTGTGGTAGTAACGATGAGTAGTAGTATATATAGACTAGGTAATGATGAGAGTGGTAGAGATATAATGATAAGCAGTGTAGATATGATTGCGAAAATAGAGATATAATGATGATGATGCATGATAATTGATATAGTAGAGATATAGTAGTCAACAATCAAGGATGATAAAAGTGAAGGTATAGTAGTGGAAAGTACTACTTTATTTTGTAAGAAAAGTAATTCAAATTGTTTTCCAAAACCTAGTATATTCAACATTGTTTTCCAAACCTAGTATACATTTAGAAAACATGAAATATGACTTTTTTTTAATTTTTTATTTTAAAAAAAAGTTTGAATACAAATCCTATTTTCTATTTTCTATATAAAAGTTAACAAGAAAATACTTCTAATTTTCCATGATTTAATAGCCCTTAGTTTTTCTTCAGATATCTGATTTGTAGTGAATGGCATCTTAAAAAATTATATTCATTAATTTCTTTGTGATCGAAACTACTTTAAGTAAGCTTGAGTACTTCCTCCCTTGAAAAGAATATGACCAAAACTAATCTCATGGAAGGAAAGTTTTCTTCATTAAGCAGGAGGTTAGCTTCAGCAAAATTTGTGCTCACAGCTTTATTATCCTATTATAAATCTATATGCAAATTGCTTAGCTGAGTTTGTAAGAAAATTAACCATATAAGGAGGCTTTTATTTGGAAGTAATGAAAATAGTATTAGCTTTAAATGTATGGTGAATTGGGAGACTGCATGTAAATTCAAGGCAAAAGGAGCTCTAGGAATTAAAAATATCTTCATTTTTTTTTTATTACAAACGGACGATCACACCACTCTGGGGTGAGTCAATCCCGAAATATCGAATACAAAATTTGCTCCAAAATAACCGGGTAAGGGTCACCAGGGTGCCATTCCCATTGACCAGAATGGCGAGCTACAGCCGAGGCAACCCAATTAGCTGCAGCGTTAGCTTCCCTATAGACATGTCAAATCAAAGAATCATAGCTGGACTGGAGAGTATCCCATATATCACTAATTAAAGGGTTATAGGAGGGACAAAGATTAGGAGCCCGTCGAATCCACCGGATGACCATAATAGAATCTCCCTCGATAACCACCCGGCGCGAGCGCAAGATGTGAACAGCATAGTTAATGCCAGCCCACGTAGCCTGCAATTCAGCCATGGGAATTGAAATGTCAAGAGAACCATGCCCGCCAACCGCAAGCAGCTCATCCTCAGGCCCCCTGATAATAAATCTAGATCCAGCAATGTAAGTCGATACAGAACCATCAAAATTCACTTTGACATAACCAGGTGGTGGGGGCTCCTAAGATATAAATACCGTAGTACGGTGCGCTGCCGAAGCAGCAGGGGAGTCCCAGATGCCCAGTCTGTCAGAGTGACTATCCAAATCAGAGCAGAGATATTCCATAGCAAGGAAGCTGGCAGTGCGGATAATAGTCTGTGTCGAGGCCGTACCCTCAGCAAAGACAAGCTGGTTACGGGTCAGCCATATCTGATAAGCCAAATAAGCTAGATACACACCCTGGAAGCATCTACCGCTCTGGACAGCTGTGTGAACAGCATGCAATAGAGCCCGTCGGCCGAGGCCCTCCTCCGGCGTCCAAGGACTGTATCGAAGATGCAACCAAATCAGGGAGGCACGGGAACATGTAAATAGGGCATGCTCTACTGTCTCATCCTGGAACCCATATATCAGACAGAGCGGGCTAATGTTGAGGCCGCGCCTAGCCAGAAGGGAACATATAGGAAGGCGATCCCACCTTAGTTTCCATAAAAAGAGCTGGATCCTGGGATGACAGGGCAAGCGCCAGATCCAAGCCACATCATCGAGACCCACAGACCGAGGGCAAATGCAATCAATCAGATCTCTAGTGGAAGCATGAGAAAGGCAGGATCCACGCCAGAGTCTGGTGTCAGAAGCTGCAGAGGAGGCAAGAGGGGTAGCAAGAATCCTTTGCACTAACTCGACTCCAAAAAACCGTGACACCGTAGGAACATGCCAAGCATTAGAGTGCTGGCTAATCAGAGCAGAAACAGACATCAAAGGTCCAACCTCAGAGCTTAGGAATGTCGGCCACCGCGCTAACGGAAGGTCCGCTATCCAGGTGTCATGAGTAACATTTATAGATCTCCCATCCCCAACCATACAATGAATGTCAGACATAATAGTGGGAGCAACCTGGCAAATAGCTCTCCACATGAAGGAACAACCACGTGGAATACGGGAGACCGTCTCAGAAGTCCAGCCTCCATATCTGCCACGCATAACAGAGATCCAAAAGCAATGAGGTTCTAGGAGGAATCTGGTGGCATGCCTAGCAATAAGGACCTATCTGCGGACCACCAAAGACTGAATCCCCAAGACGCCCTCACAAATAGGCAAACAAACCATCTCCCAAGACAGAAGATGAAGGCCATGACCTCCCTGCGTCGATCCCCATAAGAATGCACGAAACCGACGCTCTATCCGTCGAAGACAAGTGATGGGGATCAAAGCGTTGGACAAAGTGTACAGAGAGAGTGAGGTAAGGATAGATCGGAGCAGAGTAACACGCCCCATCATGGAAAGGCCAGAAACCTGCAATATGTCCAATCTATCAGTAATCCATTGCTCAAGGATCCGAAAGTCCTACTGACGAGGACTCCGCCCGGTAATAGGGATCCCAAGATAGGACATATGGTCAGATGTCATCGAAATCCAAAATAACTGGGAGATGGCAGCACGATGACGCTGTGACGTAGACGGGCTAAAACATAGGATAGATTTCTGCACATTAATAAGCTGGCCAGAAGCCTGACAATAAGACTGCAGAATAGCTGAGCAGGATATCGCATTCTGAATAGTAGCAGGACTAAGCAGGATACAATCATCCGCAAAGAGGAGGTGTGAGAGAGGGGGACCATCGGGCCCTGGCATGTACGGCTGTAACTGACGCACACCAACAGCCTGAGCAAAGCTACGGGAGAGATCATCAGCACATAGGATAAACAAAAAGGGGGAGAGGGGGCATCCCTGACAAAGACCCATAGCAGATGGAAAGAAACCAGTCGGGCTACCATTGATCAGGATAGAAAAGGTAGGCCACTGAACACAAGCCATAATCCACTC
Organism: Calamus simplicifolius; assembly: GCA_900491605.1. NCBI lineage: Eukaryota > Viridiplantae > Streptophyta > Magnoliopsida > Arecales > Arecaceae > Calamus > Calamus simplicifolius. The sequence goes on from UESW01004499.1 coordinate 55,163, forward strand.
AATGAAGAGATCAGCAAAGCCAAAATCCCAAAGCGTCTGTCTAAGAAATGTCCAGCTGATCCGATCATAAGCTCTCTCCATATCCAGCTTCACAGCCATTAATCTGTGTCTGCCAGCCGCCCATTGAAGATCAAACATGAACTCCTGAGCAATGAGGGCATTATCGGTAATACTGCGGCCTCGGATGAAAGCCCCTTGCTCAGGAGAGATCAGCCGTGGTATGATACCCTGCAACTGAGTGACCAAAAGATGGGCACAAACTTTGTATAAAGTCATGCACAGGCTAATAGGTCGATAGTGCTAGGGGAGCAAAGCATCCAGACGCTTTGGGATAAGGGCAATGTATGTTCGTTGCTAGTTCCGAGAAATGGATCTAGAAGGGAACACAGACTGGATTGCTGAGACAACATCCTGCCCCACAATATCCCAGTAGTGTCGAAAGAAAAAAGACGGAAAGCCATCTGGTCCTGGAGCCTTATTAGGCCCCAAAGCCCAAACCACCAATCGAATCTCCTCCGTAGACACATCCGTCGTAAGATTACCGTTATCAGCATCAGTAACCTTAGCAGACTGTGAGACAGGAGTACAAGGAGATCCGCCGACGACCTGCTCCGACCAACGGGTCTGAAAAATCGGGATATATGCTCCCAAACAGCGTCATCATCCTCAAAGATATGTTCGTCCTCGTCGCTAATACGGTGAATCCGGTTGGCTGCATGACGAGCCAAAGTAGCCTGGTGAAAGAATCTAGTATTACGGTCACCCTCCTGAAGCCACTGGATCCGAGATCTCTGGTGCCAAAAGATCTCCTACTGACTGAGTAACCTATGGTGCAATGTCAAGCTCTGCCTGAAAGACTGAAGATCAATCAGAGATAGACCACCATCCTGATCCTCCTTAGCCTGAAGATAAGTAATATCAGCTTCAACAGACTGCACCCGCTGCCGCAAGTCCCCCACTTCCCTACCGTGCCATCTCCAGAGTCGTCGCTTCACAAGATCCAGACGTCGGGATAACCGATAGACCGCCATATGCCAGACCTGGTGGATCAAAGTTCGAGCAAAAGGATAGCAAGTCCAAAGCTGCTCAAACCGAAACGGTCCCCGATAGATAAATGACGGTTCGGTAGATATAAGCAAAGGGCAATGGTCCAAAGCAATCCACGGAAGATGAGTGGTGGTAGCACGAGGAAAATAGTGAAGCCATCCTGAGGAGGCCATAGCCCTATCCAGACGCTCCCACACACGGGCAGAGCCTTGACGGTTGTTGCACCAAGTAAACTGCGGCCCCAAAAATCCCAGGTCCAAAAGACCCACAGAGGAGATAAAGAGAGAAACTCACTAGAGTTCGGAGTATCTACAAATCGGTGACCGTCACGCTTTTCCGAAGCATTCACAATACAATTAAAGTCACCAGCAACAAGAGTAGGAAAGCCCTGATCGAGGAGTGTGATAATCTCAGCCCACAAGCAGCGCCGCTCCCGATAGTCCGTGCTGGCATAAGCATCCAGAAGCAGCCAAAGAGAGGTAGTCCCTTCGGAAACAACCAAGGCGACCTGCTGATGACAATAATGGAAAGCATCAACACGAATAGATGGGGTCTGCCATAGAGCCAGAATAACCCCAGAAAGACCATTGGAGTTCACTGCATAGGAACCTCAAGACCAAGAAACCCGACGCTGGAATCGATGAAGACTAGGTCCCGACAGGCGAGTTTCCAGAAGAATACAAATATCAAAATGATGAAGTTGCAGTAGCCGACTAAATGAGGAGTGAAATGAGGGTTTCGAGGCTCCTCGGACATTCCATATAAGAATCTTCATTGGTCAGGTTGGGGTTTATCTTGTCTCCCTGCTTGGGACCCCATCATGTCCATATCAGTATGGCCTCCTACAGAGGACGTCACTGCCACAACTCCCTGAACAGAACCTGATGGCAATGACAATGTGCCCGGATCAGGTGAAGCTGGCTGCTGGGACAGCTTCATATCCTCTGACCCATGAGAAGAAGGCAGAATTGCCTATTTCAAAATAGAGACAGCAGCATCATGATCACAGCTGTCCTGGGGTGGCAGTTTAGAGCCACTAATCACCTTCTGGGAAGGACCCGCACGGCCTTTGCCCTTGGCTTTGACTGCTTTGGGAATTGCCCTATGAGGTATAAATTCCGAAGGCCGGGCCCGTTTAGTGGAGGCGAGATTAGCATCCTCCCGGATCTTGGGCACTCTGGCCCATCGATCCGATCCACGAAGGCTAAAGGGATTAGTGGCCACTTTGGTACAATATCCCAGCTTGCTCCCTGTTTCAGTCAATAAACCTTCCTTATGAGGCATTGTTTCAAAATCAGATGGCAGAGACTGCTTAACCTGGCCAGGACCCTGATGAATTGAAGCTGGGGCCTTCGTAGAGAATTTGAAATTAGAGATTAAGCAATGCTCCTTATCCTTCTGCCCAACCAATTGATAATTCAGAGTGGATTTAATAGAGATCTTCTGAACATTTGCGCCGGGTGCCAAAGTATCAGACACTTTGGCTACAGTGACCGGCACAGAGAAAACCTCCTGGCATGGGGGGCCAACTTCAGTTAAGCTGGGGTTCAGAGCCTCCCCCAAGCTAACCGAAGACAACGGAGCATATCAACTTTGAGCAAACTTCCTTTGAGTCGTCCAGCCATCATCGGGGGCTGGGGAAGACGATTTACCATAGGCCGGAGACGACGTCGATGAAGATCGGAGGCCACCAGAATCAGCAACAGAGGGAGGTTTTTGTTGCCGAGTCGCCGTCATCCACGGACCAAACCGTGGAGGAACAGAGGTGGAGGACTGCGGCGGTGAAGAGGAGCACAGGCCGCCCAGATGAATAGATCCACAACGGGGCCAGACTCCTTCGATATACTCGTAAGTGAATTGCTGCCAAAACAGGGTGCTGATCCCCCTGATTCGTGCACCTGGCTGGAGAGGGCGGCTGAGATCCACCCTAACAGCAGCACGGGCGAAGCTTCCCCATCGTTTGCCTTTCGTAGAGGAATCCAGAGCAACAAACTCCCCAGCCACTGCTAAAATGGATCGCAATGCCTCCTCCGACCAGTATTCGATAGGGAGGTTGGGCAGGCGGATCCAGAGCAGAGCCGTTGACAGAGCCTCCGCCGCGGGAACAAAATCAGGGCACCAGGGCTCAGCCGCAAGGGGTTGTCCATTAACAACCCAAGGCTGAAGAAAAACAGCATCCCTGGCGATCGGATCTTTAAATTTTATCAAGACAAACCGATGGGAGAGGATGATTGAGGAGATGCCTCCAGCGATCCCAACACGGCGGAATTCCAGAACCACCGCTTCCGGAGGCACCCAACGAAAAAGACTCCGAACTAATAAGCCTCCAGCAATCCAGTCCTTCATCTCCCTGTCAATAGTCTTAGAGGGCAACTGGATGACCGATGGGAACAACAGTTCGAGCTCAGCGATTTCCGTCGGGGAGGGCGACGAAACTGACCACACGAACTGCTGGCCTCCCTGACGCCGTGACGGTCCCCCAGTCTCTTGGCGGCGATCATCGCCATTCATAACAGAGGATTAATCAGTTGCCATCAGGAACAAAGAAGACTGCCACGAGGACGACAGCGATCACCGAAGATCGGGACGAGGAAGACTCAAAGCACCAATCTTAAAGAACACTTTGGCGAAGCACACAAGCTCATAGAGTTCTTTTCTTTGCTATCTTCATCTTTAACAATGCTCTTTTGGTTAAGTGGGTATGGAAATTAATATCCATGGACTCTTCTGCTTCATAAAAAGCCCTTGTGATCAGGCATACTGATCCAAAAGAATATTTAGGTAGTGTTTGATAGAAAAATATTATTTATGGATAAATGTACGGGATAGAGTTTGTCCCCTAGCTATCCTTAGGAATATCCCTTGGCTATCCCATTGATCATATCAAATGCAAAAAGGTAAATCCATAGGATAACTTTTTTTTACTCTTATTTGAAGGGATAACCAGCTATTCCTGCATTCTTTAGGAAATAAATTGAGGGGATATCCCTTGGTTAACCATGGATTATCCCTTTGGTTAACTTTATTCCCAGCTATCCCTTATAGTTATGGCTTTTGGGAATAAGAGGGGATATCCCCTTTTATCCCCTATTTCAAACACTACCTTAACATTAGAGTCATAAAAGTCTTCATCCTCTTTTTCTCTGTATGGAAAAGAATTAAATATAATTTGTGTAGTTTTAGAATTACCTGTTATTTAAGTTCGATAATGGGAAAGGGATCAAATTTTAAGAAAAGTCTTGGATATGCCTGGCTTCACTTTGCTCGCTACTCTCTAATATCTACTATAACATTATTAAAAAAATTATGTTCCTATAACTGTTGTTTGAAGCTAGAAAATAAGAAGATGATACATCAAATTGCATTGTCACACCACTTAGACTCAACACAAAAAGCTCTTGGACCTGGAAGATCTTCTCAAATCAGTCCACACATCAAGGATTGTTGATTTTTCAGTTTGAAAGATTTCTAATGAAAGTTTCTACTTAATGAGTAGTTTTTTTTTACAAATTTCTTAACTAGAATGATGTTTTTTAGTGCATCATAAACCAATTTGGAAAGTTGTCATTCTTGAAAAATCAAGATTTTTCTCTTTATTAGCCCTTTGTAATAGCTTTATACCAAATACCAAATAGGTGCTTACAAAAAAGGGATAAGTTACCAATTCAGGTTGCTCTTTTTATAGTATTCCACTAGAAAGAGCTTTCATATTTTTCTAACTTGTTCTTTACTGAAAAAATTATGGTCCTTGTTGAAATAGCTGATCCAGCGCCGTCAGAATAAACGATAGCGACGACTGACGGAGACCCTCTCGGCCTCTTGAGCCCCTCCTCGGTATCGGCTTCAAGCCACAGCTCCCGGGCCTTATGAATAGTATCTCAACCCCCGAAACCCACTCGGCCTCGGGCTGCATAAAAAGTGCCCGATGCATGATCTGGCCCGCCCCGAGTCACCTGGCACTACCACGTAATCCACCGCACATCTGCTGCAGGGTGTGGCCATACCTCATAACAGCGTATGGTCCATCGTGTGTCTGTCACTGTACACGACCATACCCATTACATAGTACGGTCCACCATCTGCCCGCGACTGTGCGCGGTCACATCCGGCGATGGTGCGCACCGGGCATAACCACAGACGCCAGACACCTGTAAGGCCGTACTGACAGGTGATGCAGGACACCTCCGATATGCATGGTGACAGTACGATCTGTCAGCCTCATCTTTTATCCGTTATTGAACGGGGCACCTTGAAATCAGCAATCTTCTAGAATGGAAGGGGTTATCTTCGAACAGGTATAAAAGCATACGCTCTCACTATAAGTAAGGATCCAAGAACTCTGGTTTTTCTAGCTTCTTCCTACTAGTTAGGCTCTAACTGTCTAGCCTCCTTTGGTTAGACGGCTCTCGTCTGTTCTCGAGTGACTAACTTGAGCGTCGGAGGGTCCCCATCGGAGCATTCGGTCTCCGGGGACTTTTCTTGCAGGAGTCCGGCAGAAGGACGTCTATTTCCCCGACGCTTGAAGAAAGTGACTCAGCGTCATCATATTGGCGCGCCAGGTAGGGGGAAGAGAAAGATATCGAACCAGCGATCTGCAATCTCTCCCTCCCCAAGCTCTTAAGCCATGGTGATGACCCGTACGAAAGGGGGCTCTATCAGTGGTGCCGGGGGCAGCGTCAAGTAGTAGATTTGCTGGCGGTTGGCCCCTCAGCCCCCCCAGCCGATGTCCCTGCACCACCGCATCTCCAGGCGGCTGGACCTTTCGCTCCCCCAGTCGATGTCCCTGCGCCCCCTCCACGACAGCTTCAGGAAGACCGGCTTGCCGCCCTAGCCATGCAAGTTCAGTCCTTGGTGGCGGTGGTCCAAGGTCTGCGGCACCAGCAGGCGGCTCCGCGGCAGTCGGAGCCATTTCCATCAGTTTCGGGGGTGTACAACCCAGCCAACATTCCTCCCGCAGGAGATCGTCGGTCCCGGAGGCTTGCCACCGCCATGCTTCGCCCAAACCTCACCACCGGGGAGCTTCCAAAAGACCCCGATCGCCTTCTTGTCATGCCAGCGTTTCTCCCAAGCGGCGACACGGGAAGGAGGCGAAACGCCCTCGCCGACATCGCCGTCACTCTTCCCCGTCCTTAGAATCCTTGGGGGAGGGGTCCTACGATGGCAGGATAGCCCGTCGAGCCGAGCATCGACTCGATGAGTATAACTAACGATTGAAGGAACTTAGCCGCCGGATCACCCACCTGCCAGAGGCGGACTATGATAGCCAGCCTCCGCTGTCCCGCCGTATCATAGAAGAGCCCATCTCCACCCGGTTCCGCCTCCCTCAGCTGGATCGATATGACGGGACCACGGATCCCTTGGACCACCTAGAAAGTTATAAGGTTCTCATGCAGGTTCAGGGGGCCACTGATTCGCTCATGTGTATCACCTTCCCTGCCACCCTGAAGAAAGCTGCCCGAGCTTGGTACTCTTGCCTGCTGCCGTGGAGTATTGATTCTTTCCGTCAACTGGGAGGGCCTTCTTAGCCCATTTTTATGCCTGCCGGAAGATTCCAAGGGTAGCCGATAGCCTCTTCGCTGTTCAGCAGAAGAGCGGCGAGTCCTTGCGGGATTGCGTCGCTCGGTTCAAGGAGGCAGCCCTGGAAGTCTACAATCTTAAAGACTCAGTAGCCACTCTGGCTTTGAAGCGAGGGCTCCGTTCATCCCGCTTCGCGTACTCCCTCGATAAGAAGCTATCTGGTTCTTACGCCGAAATTTTGACCCGGACCCAGAAGTATATCCGCGCCGACGAGGCTGACTCCTCTAGGCGCGAGGCTAGCAGGAGTGTCCTCAAGAAGCCGGCGCACCCTGAGCCTGTTGAAGTTTGACCCAAAAAGCCCGAACCTCCCCGCTGACCAGACAACTATCATCGAGCTCCTGCGTAGAGAGACGGGCCCTACACTCCTCTGCTCGCCCCTATATTGCACATCTTACTCGAGATAGAGGGTGAGTCTTATCTTCAGCGCCCACCTCCGATGAACCCAAAAATCCCCCGCAACAAGAACCTCTACTACCGCTATCACCGGGATCATGGCCACGATACCGAAAACTATCGCCAGCTGAGGAAGGCGATAGAGGATCTTATCTAGTGCGGCCATCTGGGGAAGTTCGTTCGAAGGAATAACCCGGATGCCCCTGGTCCATCGGCGCCTCCGCTACCGGTGATCGACAATGCACCAACTGAGAAGACGGTGGCGATGATTTCCTGAGGGGCAGGTGGCCCACCCAAGAGGCCGCAGGGGGAGGAAGAGTTAGATTCTATAATCCCTTTTTCTAAAAGGGACTTAGAGGGGGTGGTAAATAAAAATGATGACAGCGTCGTCGTGTCCATGACGATTGCTAAGCATCATGTAAAAAGAATTCTTGTTGATAGTGGGAGCTCGGTGGATGTTTTGAATTATGATACTTTTGTTCGCATGAACCTATCACCCAACCTTCTTCGGCCCGTCGCCACGCCTTTGATGGGGTTCATCGGAGATTTTGTGAAGGTTGAGGGGAAGATCACTCTTCCTGTCACGGCTGGCACGGCTCCGCGCCAAAGCATAGTCTTCATGAACTTCCTGGTGGTCCGAGTGCCCCTCGCCTATAATGCCATCCTTGGGCGGCCCAGGCTCAATCTTTTGGATGCTGTCATATCCACTAAGAGGCTCCTCGTGAGGTTTCCCACCAGTGAAGGAGTGGGGGAGATGCGGGGAGAGCAGAGCTTGCCCCCACTTTGCTACCACATGGCCCCTAGCCCGCAGGGGGTGGCACCTGCATCTACACCTGCACCGGAAGCGCTGGACCCTCGGGACCTGGAGAGAAGAGGGGAGCCGGCAGTGCGTCTGCTTGCTTTCCCTCTTGGAGAGGACCCAACAAAGATGATCCAGATCAGAGCCCTACTCCCAGAGGAGGCCCGTGGCCAGCTCCTCGCTTTCTTGCGGGCCAACGTTGAGCGTCTGATATGCCCGGCATTCCGGAAGAAGCGATTACCCACCAACTTAATATCAGGCAGGAGTGCCGACCCATTCGGCAGAAGAAGAGGAGCTTCGCCCTTGACAGACATAAGGCCGTGGACGAGGAGGTGCGAAAGTTGTTGGCCGCCGGTCACATCCGTGAGGTGCACTACCCCGACTGACTAGAGAATGTTATGATGGTTTGCAAGGCCAGCGAGAGCTGGAGGATGTGCGTGGACTTCACTGATCTCAATAAGGCATGCCCCAAAGACAGCTTCCCACTGCCCCGGATCAACCAGCTAGTGGATGCGACGTCGGGCACCAAACTCTTAGCTTCATGGATGCATTTTCGGGGTACAACCAAATCAGGATGAACCCAGCTGATGAAGAAGCTACTTCCTTTATTACTGAAAAAAGGATTTACTGCTACAAGGTGATGTCATTTGGGTTGAAGAATGTCGGAGCCACCTATCAGAGGTTGATGAATAAGGTCTTTGAGGACCAGATCGGGCATAATATGGAGGTATATGTGGATGATATGCTGACCAAGAGCACCAATGTTGCAGACCATATCGCCGATCTTGCAGAGACCTTCAATAACTTGCGTCGGTACCAGATGAGGCTGAACCCCCGCAAGTGTGCCTTCGAGGTGGCGGCAGGCAAGTTCCTGGGCTTTATGGTAACCCAACGGGGGATCGAAGCCAATCCCGATAAGATCCGGGCTATCCTGGATATGAGGCCTCCAGCTAATAAGAAGGAGGTGCAATGCCTAACCGAAAGGGTGGCGGCCTTGAGTCGCTTCATGTCAAGATCGGTAGAAAGGTACCTGCCCTTCTTTAAGGAACTGCGCAAGGTCAACAGCTTCAAGTGGACAAAGAAATGTCAGGATGCCTTCGAAGAGCTGAAACAATTTCTATCTACTCCCCCGTTGTTGTCCAAGCCAAGGGGCGGAGAGGATCTCTTCTTGTACCTTGCAGCCTCCTCCGAGGCCGTCAGTTCTGTGCTCATGCGCATGGATGCCGACGGAGTGCAGAGGCTGGTCTACTACACCGTAAGGTACTTCATGATGCCGAGACCAGATATTCCAGGACCAAGAAGATCATTTTTTTCCTGGTGGTCTCTGCCCAACGCTTCCGACCCTACTTCCAAGCTCATCCTATCGTGGTGCTCACGGACCAACCTCTTCGGACCATCTTGTCACGTCCTGACACCTCTCATCGGTTAGCCAAGTGGGCCATCAAGCTGAGCGAGTTCGACCTATCTATCCAGCCAAGGTTTGCCATGAAGTCTCAAGTGTTAGCTGATTTCTTGGTCGAGTGTACTTAGACCGAGGAGTGTTCGGAGGACTCACGTCCGAAGGTGCGCATGGAGCCCTCCTCGACCGAGAAAACAGAGAAGGAAGACTGGATCTTGCATGTGGATGGAGCGGCAAATTCTCAGGGAAGCGGAGCTGGGCTCATCCTTGCGAGCCCCGAGGGGGAGGTGGTGGAGTATGCCCTTCGTTTTCAGTTTGCGGCCACTAATAACCAAGCGGAGTATGAAGCCCTGTTGGCGGGAATGAGGCTGGCTGAGGAGCTCGGTGTAGGGCATCTGAGGGCCTTCACGGACTCCCACCTTATTTCTCGGCAGGTTGCTGGGGAATACGAAGCCAGAGACCCGATCATATCCCATTGCATGAGCAAGGTGCTGTTTCAAGCCTCTCGGTTCTCTTACTTCCGCGTCAGCTATATTCTCCGAGCGAAGAACGCTAGGGCCGACGCACTGTCCCGTTTGGCCACCTCGGCCGACGGAACCCTGGGAAGAACGTACGTGGAGCACCTGCAGACCCCAAGCATTGAAACTGCGGACAAAGCACTGTCTGTTGAGCGAGGGCCCTCCTGGATGGACTCCTACGTCCGATATTTGACCGACGGCACTCTCCCAGAAGACCCCGCTGAGGCCAGACTGCTCAGACGGCGGGCCCCGAAGTTCCTGATGATGGACGGGAAGCTTTATCGAAGATCATTTTCATACCTGGTCCTTAAGTGCGTTGGACCAGTCGAAGCGGACTACATCTTGTGGGAAATCCATGAGGGCATCTGCGGGAGTCACCTGGGGGGCAGAGCCCTAACTTACAAGGCCCTGCGACAGGGGTACTACTGGTTGACCATGAGGGAGGATGCGCCGAGCTTGTTAAGAAGTGTGATAGCTGCCAGCGCCACGCCAATATTCAGCGGCAGCCGACATCTCAGCTGACCCCCCTGGCGGTGCCTTGGCCCTTCGCCCAGTGGGGTATGGATATCTTGGGACCGTTCCCCCAGCCTCCGGGCAGTGCAAGTTCCTCCTAGTGGCCATCGATCACTTCACCAAGTAGATTGAGGCCGAAGCCCTTGCTAAGATCACTGAGAGCAAGGTGAGATCCTTCTTTTGGAAGTCTATCATATGTCGGTTTGGACTACCACACACTCTGGTCACCGACAATGGCCGGCAGTTTGACAACGCACCCTTCCAAAGATTCTGCACCGAACTGGGCATCCACCAGATATTTACTTCCATCGGATATCCCCAGACCAACGGAGTGGCTGAGGTAGCCAATCGTATCATTCTTCAAGGACTGAGAACCTGACTGGATGATTGTAAGGGACGATGGATGGAGGAGCTCCATAATGTGCTATGGGCCTACCACACAACAACACGAGCTCCCACCGGAGAGACCCCATTCAGTCTGGTCTTCAAGTCCGAAGCTGTCATCCCGGTAGAGATAGGCTCCCCAAGCCCGCGGGTGGAGTCATACAGTGAGGAAGGTAACCCGGACCGGCTGCGAGCTAACCTTGATCTGGTGGAGTAGGTGCGAGACTGGGCGCGGCTCCGGATGGCGGTCTATCGACAACGAGCTGCCAAATATTACAACGCCCGCGTGCGCCCCAAGACCTTTTTGCGGGAGACCTAATCCTTCGATGAGCCGAGGTCTTAAAGCTGACGAAGGAGGCAAGCTAGCTCCGAACTGGGAAGGGCCCTACCAGATCACCGAAGCACTCTATCATGGAGCATACAAGATTGCAGAGCTGGATGGGAGGCCGCCCCCGGACGTGGAACGCCGACAATCTCCGTTGGTACTATCGGTAGCGCATTCTTTTCTTACACTAAATACCATGCTTGTATTCTTTTGGGTTTTCACCCCTTATTTCACATCAATGAACTTGAGTTCTAGCATCCCAGTTTTTCAACATAAAGCCCTGGGCCAGCCAGGCACAAAGCCCAGTATACCACTGGTAGAGCGATGTACCATCGGCTCTCAACAACTAAAGCTCGACCTCGGTCGATACAAAAAGCCCTGGGCCAGCCAGGCACAAAGCCCAGTGTACCATTGGTAGAGCGATGTACCATCGGCTCTCAACAACTAAAGCTCGACCTCGATCGGTACAGAAAGCCCTGGGCCAGCCAGGCACAAAGCCCAGTGTACCACTGGCAGAGCGATGTACCATCAGCTGTCAACAACTAAAGCCCGACCCTAGTCGGCATAGAAAGCCCTAAGCCAGCCAGGCACAAAGCCCAGTGTACCACTGGCAGAGCGATGTACCATCGACTCTCAACAACTAAAGCCCGATCTCTGTTGGCACAGAAAGCCCTGGGCCAGCCAGGCACAAAGCCCAGTGTACCACTGGCAGAGCGATGTATCATCGGCTCTCAACAACTAAAGCCCAACCCCAGTCGGCACAGAAAGCCCTGGGCCAGCCAGGCACAAAGCCCAGTGTACCACTGGCAGAGCGATGTACCATCGGCTCTCAACAACTAAAGCCCGACCTAGGTCGTCACAGAAAGCCCTGGGTCAGTCAGGCACAAAGCCCAGTATACCACTGGCAGAGCGATGTACCATCGGCTCTCAACAACTAAAGCCCGACCCCGGTCGGCACAGAAACCTTGGGCCAGCCAGGCACAAAGCCCAGTGTACCACTGGCAGAGCGATGTACCATCGGCTCTCAACAACTAAAGCCCAACCCCGGTCGGTATAGAAAGCCCTGGGCCAGCCAGGCACAAAGCCCAGTGTACCACTGGCAGAGCGATGTACCATCGGCTCTCAACAACTAAAGCCCAACCCTGATCGGCACAGAAAGCCATGGGCCAGCCAGGCACAAAGCCCAGTGTACCATTGGCAAAGCGGCGTGCAAGCAGCCCCTGGAAGCTCGAGTCAATCTTAGCCTTCCGAGTTCGGTGCTCCATTGATCACCAGGAGTCCTTACTCCTCGACTTTAGGATTCGGTCCTATGTGGCTAAGTTGAGATTATTCGAGAATGAATTAAAGGTTACTCCTCAGTATCGATGAAGCCCCTAAGGGTCCCACGTCGGCAGCCAAAGGACTCGGGGTAAAAGTTACAATTGGATAAAGACAAATTTCATTGAAGGAAAGAGTGTACTTCATTAACTCGAAAGTGCTTACAAAACGCCGACCAAGTCGGACTTGCAAAAATGAAAAAGTACAAAGTGAAGCCACGGTTCAGCCGGCACAGGTTAGGTTCGTCGTCAGACGAACCAACCTCGAAGAGACGCTCCGGCTCGACCTCAAGGGCATGTGGAAAGTCTAGGTCTCGGGCGACCTTTTCCTTTCCACGCTGGAACCCTTTAAGATACGCTTCCGCCGAAGCTTCGACCAGCTCGTCTGTGAAGCGCTCAGATGCCCTAAACTCTTCAATAACCCTGGCAGCCCTGGCCTCAATAGCTGCCTCTACCTTGGCAGCTCGAGCTTTCCTCTCTGCAGCTAGAGATGCCACCGCTGCCCTCTCAGCCTCCAGGGCACGATCCCTCCCCTCCTCAGCTTTCCTCGCCTTTTCCTCGGCCTCCTTCGCCCTTTCTTCGGCCTTCCTCGCCTCTCCTCGGCCTCGCCTGCTCGATTCTTGGCCGCCTGGATGGTCGCGGTCAACTCTGAAATATGCAGATCCCTGGCTGCAACAGCGCTTTCGGCCTCCATCAGCTGGCTGAGAGCCACTCGCAAACGGTTGGCCTCAATTTTGCCTGGCTCTCGGCCGCCTTTATCTCATCGGCTCGGGCAGTCCTGGCCGATTCCAAGGCCCTCTCGGCTGCCTCCGCTCGAGCGCGGGCCTCCTCGGCCTTTCTCTGGGCCTCCCGCATGAGGGTCTTTTCCCCATGGATGACCTCCCTTATGGCAGCCAAGGAGTTCGTGATCTACATGCAGGCCTCGTGTCAAAAAGAGAGAGGAAAAATAAAAGGGAAATCTAAAAGCGGGGAGCTGCAAGTTTACTTACTTTGATCAGGGCTGCGTAGGACTCTTGGAAGAACGTGGCCACCTTCAGATGGCTAAGTTCTTCCTGAACATTGGGTACGAAGATCGATGAGATGAGCCGCTTTGCCCAGCGTCCATCGTCCAGAATGGAGTCCCGATGTAGCCTCGGCCTGGCTCCATTTCCTCCGGCAGCCTCGGCGGTTTCGGATTCGGCGCACAGAGGGCTGCTTGCCGGTGTTTGCTCCGGGGGCGGACTTGCAGCCCCTGATGGTCCCTCAACCCAGCTCCTTGTTACCTCGGCGGGGACTGGCCCACGGGGAGCAGGGGTTTCCTCCGCTATCTCCGGCTCCTCCGTGGCCGGCTCCTCCACTATCGCCGGCTCCTTAGTGGTTGGCCCCTCTGTTGTTGCCTCCTCGGCCACCGCCCTTTCAGGCGGGGTGTCGGTCGTCAGATCGATCTTCGGGGCGACCGGAACCTCTTGCAGTGTAGGTGGCTCGGGCACCCGCACTCTCGGGCATTTCGGGGCCAGTGCTTGCTGCCCCTCACTCGGCCCCTCCTGGGCCCTCCTCTTGGTAGCGGCCTTCATGAGTTTGCGGGCCGGGACCTTCATAGCTGTGCAACATCGGCCGGGGTCAGAAAAAAAAAAAGAGAAGGGAGAAAGACTTTGACTAAGTATGAGGTGGCTTACCGCGGTGGGAGATGAGACCCGCCGACTGGAGGTTTTCCTCTGTTAGAAGCAGGTTGTACCGAGGGATGTCGGTAGCCAACAGCTGCCCCAACGCTTCTTGTCTCCAGGGTGGACAGTGGGATTCATGTTACCTCGAAGGTCGGGGTCCCCCCACCGAGACTTAACTTGGTCAAGATTGGCAAAGAAAAATCGGGATTTCCATCCCTTGATAAAGGTAGGAAGAAGAAGCTTAAGGAGTCGGCCGGGTCGGGCTGAAACAGCCACCAACCCTTTTGAGCCCAGAGGATGTAGAAAGAGCGAAAGAGAGAGATCCGAGGGGTAATGTGAAGATGATGACAGAGGACGACGAAGGCAATAACAACCCGAAGGGAGTTCAGGACCAACTAAGAAGGGGTCAAGGAGTAATAGTCAAGGAGGCTTACGAAAAAAGGAGGAAGGGGTAAGCGGAGGCCCACCCTCAGGAAAATTTCGTAAATGGCCACTCGGCCCGATCGAGATGAGATCACTCTATCGTCGGGGGTTGGAAGATAGAGCCCGACATCCCGGGGGATTTGGTAATGGGCTCGGATGTTTGCCAAATCCTGGCCTATCACCGTGGAGGGGACCCCTTTCAGGGATTCCACCCCCACCCTCGAGGAGGTGCCGGCCTTCGCCCGACGTCTCCTCGATGTGGCCGTGCCAGCCGCCGTCGGGCGCCTCCCTGCGAGAGCCTCCCCGGCGACCCGCCGCCGTGCCAGAGAGACGCGGGCCTCCGAGTCAGAGGACCACTCAAGAGGAGGTGAAGGAGAAGGGGGAGAAGAAGGAGAAGCATGAAGCCTCTTGGGAGGAGGACGATCCTCTAAATCGTCCCCCGAGGTTTAGGACTGGGAACTCATTGTTGGAAGAAGGAACAGAGAGGTCTAGAAGAGATGAAGAGCTGATCTGGGGAAGAAAATGGCGTGCGCGGACTCTCAGGTTGCAAGAATAGCCAGAAGGCAGAAAATCAGGGAATCAGAGGAAGAAGACAACGATGGCAGGGGCAGTGTGGCCAGATTCAAACCCCCACCCGAGTTTTATTGAGTTTCGAATTATCCTGCCTTGTCTCGTCAGCCACGTGGACTCTCACCGTAGGCTGGGCTGCCTCGACAATCGCTCGGCGTGTGATACGATCTGCTTCTGGCCAACGATGGGATGCCGCCGACATCATCATTATGATGGGCAATGATGGTGCTACTTTTCTCACGGATTTCGAAGGATCAAATTTGCCTTGATGACGATCGCCGCAGATCGGGCGGACGATAGTGGCCGCCCTTTCACATCCCCCATGGCGCCCGCGTAAAGTCATTGCAACGCCCAGAGACACGTGTCCGAGGGCGGTTTGCAAAGGACGGGGATCAGTCACTTGGAAGTGATACCCCTTTTGCCTTGCTGGGGTGGGCCCACTCCGTCTCAGGGGTGAGGGGGCATCTGATATGGTTGATCCAGCGCCGTTAGAATAAACGATAGCGGCGACTGACGGAGACCCTCTCGGCCTCCTGAGCCCCCCCTCGGTATCGGCCTTAAGCCACAGCTCCCGAGCCTTATGAACAGTATCTCAACCCCCGAGACCCACTCGGCCTCGGGTTGCATAAACAGTGCCCGATGCATGATCCGGCCCGCCCGGGTCACCTGGCACTACCACGTAATTCGCCGCACATCTGCTGCAGGGTATGGCCATATCTCATAACGGCGTATGGTCCATCGTGTGTCTGTCACTGTATACAACCATACCCCATTACAGAATACGGTCCACCACCTGCCCGTGACTATGCACGGTCACATCCGGCGATGGTGCACACCAGGCATAACCATAGACGCCAGACATCTGCAAGGCCGTACTGACAGGTGATGCAGGATACCTCCGACATGCATGGTGATAGTACGATCTGTCAGCCTCATCTTTTGTCCGGTATTGAACGGGGCACCTTGAAATCAGCAATCTTCTGGAATGGAAGAGGGTATCTTTAAACAGGTATAAAAGCATACGCTCTCGCTGTAAGTAAGGATCCAAGAACTCTGGTTTTTCTAGCTTCTTCCTACTAGTTAGGCTCTAACTGTCTAGCCTCCTTCGGTTAGACGGCTCTCGTCTATTCCGAGTAACTAACTTGAGCATCGAAGGGTCCCCACCGGAGCATTCGGTCTCCGAAGACTTTTCTTGTAGGAGTTCGACGAGAAGAATGTTCGTTTCTCCAACGCTTAAAGAAAGTGACTCGACGTCATCACTTGTTATATATGATTATCTTCACATTAATTTACTCAAAGCCTCGCAACCTGCATCATCTTTAGATCTCTTAAAAGAAGAGATATATTCCCATCTCATAAAGACTGTCACAAAATCGGCTGATTCTTTCTGTATCATGACACATATATATGGAAGGACAAAATGCTAGGACCTTCGTTTTTAAATCCTCATCTTTGTCAGCTCTTCCCCAAAAAAATCCTTTACTCTTTTGATTCTTGAAGCTGTATTCTGTTGGTAAGGTTAGGGACGCCAATAAGCTTTGAAAATCTTTGCTAGCATAAATTGATGGCAACCTTATTGCGCATTCTAAAATCTTACTTGAAAATAATATATCTTAATAATTTTATTTTATTTTTGGAGAGGGGCAGGGGGATGTCTCCCCTTTTCATAGTAAAAAAAGAGAAGAAAATTTATGTTTATACTATCACTTTAATTAAATATGTATGCTATTGTTAAACTAGAAAAAGGAAGATTTAAACTATTTGTTTGAAAGAAATAAAATCTTCAAAAAAATAAAATAAAATTTTATAGTCTTTTTGTGCAACTTGCATCCTCATTTTAAAATCATGTTCTAAATAAATTAAATGGCTAGTTTTGTAACCAAAAAAAATTAGTAAAGAATCATAATTGGCTAGATCTATAATAATAATAGTAATAATAAATATTATATTTATTTTTAGTCTTAACCATCTAAATGACAATGATTATGATAAAACTAAAACCTATAGCTTTAAGGGTAACACTTTATTCTAAATTCTTTAGGAGCCATAGCTCCTCTCACAAAGACTTAACTTCTCGATCTTTGGAGGCCTCATTCATACTGTTCTAGTTAGCCCATGCCTTACACCTAGATGCTTAATCCAAACTTATAACTCGACTTTAAACCAATCAAAGTTATTATTGTAACTTCAAATTAATGTCACCATTATAGGCAAATTGCAATCAAAGTCAGAAAAAAAAAGTGAGCTAGCTACGATGCAGTAATAATTCCTATGCTTACTTATATGTGCATGTATATACTAGTGTGATTATACATATTTTAATAATGTATGCATTAATAATATTATTATTGTATCGAACTAGTAAGATCCATCTTGTGCATGATAAACTTAATTAATTAAAAATATTATCGATAGAATTATTATGAAAAGTTCGTGATATTTTTGAAATGATTATATTGATGCTCATCATATATTTGTTGCTTATATATAAATGTTATATCCTATTAATGTTTTATGAGGAATATACATATGCGCTATTATTGTGTGTAAGAAATTACTAGGTTAACGCTTGTTACATATTTGTTGCTTTTTTTATTTTTTACATATAGCTTAGGATGCTTGGGCTGAATTGAATTTTTTTTTTATGTTTGAACCAAACTTGGGTATTAGTAGATAAAATTAACTTTAAACTAAAAACATAATTGTTGGATAATGCTTAAATTATATTTAAAATTTGAAGGTCTAAATAATTAAAAAAAATTAGGTATTATATAATTTTTAAATTTATATTTAGAAATTATATGGTTGGTTCATATGTCCTGCCTAAATAGTTGGTTAGAGAGGTATGGCAGGTATAGTATCATATCCCAGCACATATGGCTCATTCTATTGTAATATGCCTTCCTGATCCCTCTCCAATTCTTTTGTCTGTAATTTGTTATGGTTTTAATAAAGTAAAATCTCATGAGAATCTCTCTTGTGGCTCACCTTCTACCAAGAAGAAAAGCATATTCACCTTAATTTTTGAGTGGAAAAGAAGGGAGAAGCGAGATACTGATAGAGATAATACATATAGAAACATGCATGAGTAGATACACAGATAGAAAATAGTGGGGGGGGGGGGGGGGGGGGGATTCACCTGTCCTGCTGCAGTACTGCGGTGGCTCCTCGATGCTTCGCTTAATTGGGTCCTTGAAAACGTGAGCCTAAAAAGCCGTACCGGCTGGGAGCTGTACGTAGGCGGCGGCGGCTGCTGCATGGCTTGACTCCGCAGCTTTCCAGATTAGTCAAGATGGTGCGGTGCGGCTGCAATTAAAACGAAGCACGTACTCTCTTTCGACTGAAATAAATAATAATAAAAAATCCCTAGAGAAACTCAATCCGTCACCGTCATCGCATATGATAAAACTAAGCCTTCAACAATGTGTATGACAAGTCAAAGTGAATTTTAATGGTGCTACATTAAATCGTATTGCTAAATCTAAATTTATTATTAAAACGTTAGAAAGAGTGTTATTCAATGATAGATGAACATAATTTTTTTAACACTTTGATTTTTATGGCTGAGTTTCAGATTGTTTGGACATGTATCATTTATGCAATCTGTAAGTTGGGCTCTAGTCGATTGATCATTAAGAAAGATTCTCTTACGATTGTTCATTGGATTAAATGGGATATGAACTTTTGCTCCCCTCATAATCCCCTCATCTATGATATTTGGCTTTTCTTCTTCAGTCCACTTGTGCGCTGCTGATCCGTTATGTTACCAAAAAACTAACGTTGCTGTTGATTGAGTTGCCTCTATTGCTATTCGACATCCTGATTAGTGGAGTTGGCATATTGATGATCCTTGCCCTATTATTTTACAGTAAATTAAATACTCTGATCTATCAGGTTCGACTCGCACTAAAGGGATATAATCGCCAGCTTGTAAAAAAAAAAATAAAAAAATCAACGTTCATCTCATCAAAAAGGCAAGATGATCTATTAAGATCTAAAATTAACACGACATATATATATATATATATATATATATATATATATATATATAAGGCTTAATTTTAAGGTGAAATTTAAAAATAAAAATATTTAAAATTATCATCAAGATCAAAGACTTATTGTAAATGTCATAGGGAGAGGAACTATTTATATTCAAATACAAATTGAATAATTCTCATCATTAATTAAAATATTTATTCAAGATAGATTTATCTGAATATTTAAATTAATTAAATAATTAATTTATCCATATCCGATAATTTGAATTAATCTCATATTTATCCACATGGATAAATACAATCAATTCAAATTTCAAATTTCACAATTTAAATTAATCTCATATTTATCCATAAAGATAAATACAATTAATTTAAATTTCAAATCCTATCTTCAAATAAATATTTACCTAATTAAATGTTTATCCAGTTAATTGAGCAAAATATAAAATTATAATTTATCCTTCCAAACACTAAAAAAAATGCCAACCGAATCATAATGGGCTTTCGGATTTTTCTCTTCATCCAATCTTGAAACAAACAAGCAATAAGAGTAATCCGACTAATTACCATTCGTTATAAGAATTACATGGAGCTAGAGGGACCAATTGCACACATATAATACGAGCTTCAATAATCTATGTAATAAATCACTCTTCACTGAGTGAATCCAATTACATAATTATTAATTTCAGAGTCACACCACTATAAACCTCAAACTGCTCTCCCGTTTATATACCGTATTACTTAAGCTCACAAATAGCCACGGTCCAATGACCTTGTCATATATGCAACACCCTCATATGATATGAAGGATCAACCTAAGGTCTCTGGGCAGCCATGGCATATCAGATTTGGCTATCGAGGAATGACTTCATTTTTTCTAATATCACTGCTTCTCCCCATAAGTTGTGAGGAAGATAAGATTGCTGACTATGGACTATGGTTGTGTCTTCTCTGGTATTGGTTCTGGCTCCTCTGGCCGCTGGGATTCCCTGCTGCTTCGGCAGCGAACCAGTATCCGGTTTTCATCTATTGGGAGCCCCCTTCCAGGGTATGTCAAAATCAACTTCGATGGGAGTGTCCGTGGTAGAGCTGCTGGTTCTGCGTTCATCATCCGTGGAGCGGCAGGTGATTTGTTGGCGGCAGGAGGTTTTGGTGCTCTTGACTATTCTGTCCCGATGGCGGAGCTCTATGCGGCTTGGGCAGGAATTTCTTACGCCATTCGGATTCTCCGCGCTCCTCGGATCATGATCGAGGGTGATTCTATGACGGTCATTTCTTGGTTGCAGAAGGAGAATTGTTTTGAAGGTCCCTCTAATTCAATCTTAAGGGATATTTGCTCAATTCTGCGAGGGACCGGCTCTGTTCTGATTTGCCATATATATCGGAAAGCCAATGCGGCTGCTGATTGGGCGGCTTTATCTATGGCTCAGCATACTGGTTTATGGATTTGAAGCCTGGAGATCACTGTCCTATTTTTCTTCAGCAAATTTTTCTTCTGATGTATCTGAGCTGATTCACACGAGACTTGTGTGATCGACCGTTTGTAACCAAAAAAAAAAAAAAATTCCATTATACATGCAATAGGAAAATGATTATTCACCCAATGTGAATAATGAATCATTTGCCCAGCAAACGGCCCAAGGCCTTATCTATTTTCACATCTAGTATAATTTCGTTAAAGAGGACAACCTTTACTCTACATGAGAGCTATGATTCCATATCTGCAAGCAAACCCTTCATTGTATATAAGTCATGCACCCAACGGACCGGTCTAAAAGCTTGCTACCTCTAAGATGCTTTAGCCTTTCGAATATTAAGGTAGTATTTGATAGAAAAAATATTATTCATGGGTAAGCGTACGAGATAGAGTTTGTTCCTTAGCTATCCCTAAGAATATCCCTTGGCTATTCCATTGATCATATCAAATGCAAAATGGTAAATCCATAGGATAACTTTTTTTTACTCTTATTTGGAGGGATAACCAGCTATTCCTACATTTTCTAGAGAATAAATTAAGGGGATATCCCATGGTTAACCATGAATTATCCCTTTGGTTAACTTTATTCCCAGCTATTCCTTAGGCAGTGTTTGATATGGGGGATAAGGGGAAATATCCCTTGGATATCCCCCTTATCCCCAAATGCTATAGCTAGAGAGGATAGGTTTGAAAAAGTTTAACAAGAGGAGATAACCCATGGTTAAACATGGGTTATCCCCTGAACTTATTCCCTAGGGAACCCAGGAATAACTAAAGTTATCCCTTGATGGCAGACTTGTAATTTTAAAAAGGTGCTTATTCCCTCAGCTATCCTCTGGATAAATGCTATCCCGTACAGTTATCCAGGGATAACTTTTGGGGTATCAAACACTACCTTATAGTCATGACTTTTGAGAATAAAAATGGATATTCAGGATATCCCCTCTTATCTCCTATTTCAAATACTACCTAAAGTATATAAGTCATACACATGAACTGATTCACCTACTTAGGATTAAGGTTATTGCATAATAAACGTCAAAGTGAATTAATCCACCTTAGCGGACTACATGAATTAATTACACTTTGGTCCCAGTCCAATTTATCACCGACGCCAGGCAACATATCTATGTCTCTACTCGGAAGTCAACCGCTCCAGACGGCCAAGACAAACCATCCCCAAATTGGCTTTAGACAACATAATAGTCTTCATATGAGTTCGATGCTCATTCTAACCCTATAGACCACAGTCTATAGATTTAGACCACTAACTTTAGAACGTTGTCTTCTCGCATACAAAAGATCATTGCATGCAATTCTAAAGTTTAACACAAGTAGTCACTGAGCCATATTTTGTTTACAGTTACTTTTAACATGTAAATATGGTTAAGGATAGTGTAGCAAAGAATGTAATGAACAAAAACTTTAAATATATTTTATTAATCGGTTCAAATACTATAAGAAATACATCAAATGTCTTTTTATGCTTAGGGCATCCCTAACACATACAACTCCAAGTTTTGAAGGGAAGAAATAATATATAATAATCTTAATAGCTTAATAAACAATGATCACCCTAACTATATAGTAAGTTAATAAATATTACATATATATGAATAATGCCATCATGTACGTCTACAAAAAGAAGAGAAATGTATGATTTTTAAATATTTAAAATCATTCATAATGATCAATCGAATTTATTAAATCATCTTGTTCAATTCAACTATATTTTAAATCTCATCAATTAGTATACATCCCAATGGAGTACTGAATTAGTGTGTAATCCCTACCATAAAAGGGTATCAAATCAATGTATAATCCCCGTTGAAATGACGTCGAAGTATTATATCTCAATTGAAAGGGTATCTTGCATAACCGAATGAATTTTAAAATTTATAACAAACATAATTGATCATAATCTATATCGAATCAATCTATGGCTATAAAAGAGGTTCGAAACTAAATTCTAAATATAAATAATTTCTAAAATAACATATGTATCTATAATTAAAAAAAATTGCATTCATTAAATATATAAATCAATCATGATATTATATTTTATTAAAAGTAGTTATATATATGAAATACAATCATGAGTAATATTAATTCAAATCAATTCAGTAGATTCTATTCAGAACTTATCACTTATTTTATGGTATAATTGTCAGGTAAATCTAACTAGCTTTGAATATCATCATCAATGCAAGATTCTCTTAAGAAAATAGTGAGATTAAATCTTATTAACGTAGATAACCCTGTCTAAAAAAGATAATTGTTGGTTCAATCACTTTTGCATGATTAGATTTTATACCCCAACAAACAAGAAATCTTTTCAAGCTAAGAACAAATCACTTATTACTTAATTGATGAAATTTTATATGTCAATAGACATTTACTTGAGCCTATTTATAAAGAATTTTCCTAAAACTTCTAGGTTTTTTACTTTTTATAGGATACTATTTTCTAAAACCAATAAATTTTCTACTTCCGACATATAGGATTTTTATTTCTTAAAGAATATTAAAAAATATCAAATAAATATCTAAAATATATTCCTAACTTCTATTAAATTTTTAACTCATCTAACATGAGTTTTTAGAAAAAAAAAATATAGAATATATTTTTGTAATTTTTCTAAAGTACACTAGTATCAACATATGTTCATTAATATACCTTTAATTTTCATATAATCTCCATTGAGATGATTAAGATGCATGAAAATTTAACTTGATATTGGATGTCAAGAAGGTAGATTTGTATAAAACTTTTTATTATACAAGTTTTATTCAGCTTTGTTTTCTACTAACGTATGCGAGGCTAGCTATTATATTAAAATATTCTATATTCTTTAAAATTGGTGATATTTTTTTTTTACAGCCTTCTTCTTTCTCGCATGATGAAGCAACATATCTAGTATGGTAGAATGTGATGATTAGTCTTTACGGGGAGTTATTTTCATGAGCATGTCTGTTGAGGAACTTTTACGTCCATTTGGTGAGAAGAGGTGAACGATCTGAATCTGATGTTAAAATTTGAAACTGAACTCTTTTTGAGTTTTCCTAAATTTGAAAGGGTGAAAGCAAATCCTTCAAGCTTGGACTGCAGTTTGGACTGCAGTTTTGCAAGAAAGAAGATAAATAACTCTTAACCCTCAACAAGTTCAAGCCAAAGCAAATATCCATATGGTGGCTGAGCGGCCCGTTTTCAGTTTGAGTACTGCTCTACCGTACCCGCTACCTTTCCTTTCTGCCATGCATATGATCGATAAGACAAGGCACGAGGATGGTCCGATTCAAGCCCGGATGGGATCCTTCATCGGGAATTTCTATTTGCATCGTCTAAATTACTTAAATATTTTTAAATTTTTTAAAAAATTAAAATTTTTATATATTTATTTTTTTTTTTTCCACACTTTCATCCTTCGTATTTTTTTCGGCACCGTCTCTTTTTTCCCTTTTTCATCTTATCTTCACACCATTCCTTTCCTCCTTTTCGGTACCCTTACTATCTTTCTTCTCTTTCCTTCATCTCTTTTCCTTCCTTAGCACCTCCTACTTTTCAGCATCGGAGCATCTCTCTACTTCTCGGCATCGGCTCTCTCCGACTCCGATGCCCTTCGGCATTGTTCGATCAAAAAAACCGAACGAAAGGCCTTCATTCGATTCACATGATCGAACAGAGGCCCTCCGTTCGGTTTTGTTTGGCCAAACGGAGGGCATCTGTTCGGCCTGAGGTCAAACAGAATAGCCTTTGTTCAGCCAAACAAGATCGAACAGAGGCCCTTTGTTTGTTTTTGACCGAACAGTACCAAAGAAGGAGCTAATGTCGGAAAAGAGGGCATTGGACTGGTGCTGAAAAGTGAAGAGAAGACAGGTTGAGATAAGCGGTGCAGGGGATGGTGCCGAAGAAAAGGGAGGGAAGGAGACATGGCGATGACGGAGAGAAGGGAAGGGAAGGAAATGATGGAGGAGGTGAAGAGAAAGAAGGAAGGATAGTATATATATATATATATCTGTATATGCTATTAAACTTTACTGAGCAAATAGATAAAAAAAAAAAAAAACATTATCACGCAAATATTTCTAAGTATCACCAATTACTGTTTGCATTACTACATAAGCATTAATATCCGTCACTTGTTCATGACGCAATATATATACATTAGAGTTTGAATATAAGCACTCTTTATCTGAGACAAGCCGGGTGCCAAGCGCCAACAAAGGAG
Source organism: Calamus simplicifolius (assembly GCA_900491605.1). Taxonomy (NCBI): domain Eukaryota; kingdom Viridiplantae; phylum Streptophyta; class Magnoliopsida; order Arecales; family Arecaceae; genus Calamus; species Calamus simplicifolius. Next base: position 79,776 of record UESW01004499.1, read on the forward strand.
CTCTCAAGCTCTGTTTAGTGGCGAATTGCGAGCTTCAAGATTTTAGAAATATAATTTCCAAAATTAAAATATGAAACCACCCTCTTCGTTTTGAATGATTAAATGGTGTGACCAGCTATCCCATGGATATAGCAGGTCTAGTTTGAAAGCCAGAAGCTCTCTCTCTCTTTATCAAACGTCTGGGGGCAATTCGATAACATGTTGTCAGGGCCACGGCATAAGAAATGGTTGCACCTGTACGTGTTGTTGGACTGCTAGCTAGCTCTCCTTCTCCAATGATTTGCTTTCCTTGGCTTGATTCGAATTGCCAATGCCATCGACTGATAGATGGACGGTCCCATGAATTGGGCACAACTAGCAATTTTTCTTCTTTTTTTTTTCCTTTTCTTTCAACGTATCGCCCTCGAAGAAGAGGAGCTATATATATATATGCGGTAGGCCTCTTCTTTGACTTTGAGCTTGTCGACACTAAAGCAAGGCAAAGCGAAGAGTAACGTGTGGACGGCTACGCGACTTTTGAGTGCGTGAAGCATGAACACACGCGGCTTGTCCGCATCTTCGAACCAGTTTCTTCCCGCAATTTCCTTCTTTAATGACCAAAAGCCAATGACTTTATAAATGCATCAACCCTCCTATCTCACTAGAATATGCGCGCCTTTTAAGAAAAGGAAGAACGCGAGAGAAGAAGAAGAAGTAGTAGTAGTAGACTAGTAGTGCGTATTGAAAGAATGGTTGGGGGTGGATTTATCAGTTTACAGGCCAAGACGGCAGAGGCTGCAGGTCTTTTCCCAATCGATCCTCACCCATCGCACGTTTTTTCTGCTGACCATGCGCTGACAAAAACAAGCACACGCGGTTTGGATAATTTTATTTTTGTCTTCTTTTTTTTACGACATCAAGACTCAAGAGTCAAGACGGGACGCCATGTGAGAGGGTTTTCCCATCTTTGCTGCGCACAAGTTCACATACAAAATTCATGTAAATTCCGCCAGTGGAAAACGTACGTTTACTCCACTACTCCCTTTATTATTAAAAAATTAATTTTTTTTAAAAAAAGATGATAATAATAATAATAATAATAAATACATGCATCCTAATATCAAGTCTATGTCTTTAAGTACTGTTCACCCTCCATCATCATCCTTTTGTTAATCATGACTCCTACGGACCCTCCACTATAAGGATCCGTAAGCACCATTTGTTTGGTTTCTTGCCATCATACGGCAGCTAGCCACCAGCTGCGCTGACTCTACGTCCATCTAATCTTTCATTCTTTCCTTTTTTTTTTTTTTTTTTCCTTTTTTTCCGAAAAAAATGATGAAGGCAGACACTATCCACAATTTATTTATCAGAGCATCGATCGATACAAAAGTATAGGTAAGGAGGAAAAAAAATAAAAGTAAATAAAAATCAAGAGTTTTTCGTAAAAATTTGCTCTTCGACTCCGATGTAGCTCGATTTCAAATCTGATAAATATTTGTTCAGATCTGCAAGATAGTTCTCATGTAAAAAGTGTCTGGGATGACCCTTTGCAGAAGACCCTTCGATACTCAAGTCAGTAAAAATTCACAACAATCAGATGTGAAAAGAAGACTCTCGCAAAAAGTTCCTCGAGATAGATGGCCTCTCAAAACTCGAAGCTCTGCTCAAGCTTCAATGAGTTTTCTTAGTTAGAGTGTCAGTGAAAATGTACTTGAGAGACTTCAGGGTTGGAGTATTTATAGGCGATCACCTGATTCCTTAGGCGCGTCATAGGGGGTCCGAAAATCGATTAAGATTTCGAATCAAGTTTGTTGCAATGCCAGTGGGATCCGTATCTAGTTAGTTAGAGGATCGACGGCCAGGAAGTTGTTGATGCTTTGAGATTCGACGATTCTGTAGGCCCTAGGCTATTCTGTAGGCCTTAGGCCACTTTCGGCATCATTTGCATAATTTTTGTTTGAGGTCTTGTTCAATTATTACGACTTAGAACTCTTCCGTGTTTGGTTCCGCAGAGGTGCTTAAACGCCTTGGTTGGACCGAGGCGTAGAGGTAATTCAGTTTTGCCGAGGCACGAAAATAGCTCAGTTCGCCGAGGTGCGAGAATAGTCCGATTCGTTGAGGGGCGAGAATAGTTTGGTTCACCGAGGCGACTTAACTCTGCTGAAGGCGATTCGGCCTTGCTATTTTTGGATGTGATAGTTGTCGATGAAATGTTGAGATTGATCTCGACCCGTTATCTTGGATTGCACGAACATTAATGCAATGATAATTTTACTCCTCTCCTCATCAAAGAGGCATAGAGAAACCAGTGAGAAGGCTAATCCAAAGTGACGCCGGATACAACCCGGCCCAAACAAAATTGTGGAGACGTTGGATGATTGGTCAATGAGAAAGGATAGGATTTGTAGAAGAAGATGATGGCTTAATTTGCAACTTAGTTTCAGGGTGACGGAGATTCTCCCATTGCTAAAACCCATGAAAAGCTTTGAGAAGAACTGATGATCAGCTGCTATAATTAAGATTTTTTTTTCTTTTTTCCAAGGAGGATATATAATTCTCAAGTGTTTTCAGTCCAAGTCTGTTAATTAACAAACGTCGAAACCTGCTAATTAATTTATCCCAAGCTCATCTTCCTTAATCATCCAAACCATAGCAATGATTGTAAGGGTTGCCAAAATTTTAATCAAGGTAATTAGTAGCCAGCAACCATCCAACCCTTTGAATCATCAATCGTAGGGGGTGGATATAAAGTGATTTGAAGATTAATTACTTAGAAGAAAATGAGCAGATAGCTGCTGATCTCCATGATCAAACTGGTATGCAGTCCAATTTCAGTACTGAAATTAATGCTTTTACGTATACTAATTGTTAAAACTTTCCACTTAACGCTGGTGGCCTAGCTGGCACTCATTCTCTTATGGCTCTGCTTTTTCATTCTAAACGATGATCATTGCTATTAATTATTAATTAGTGGACCACACATCAAATATATAATAATTTATTCTCATTAAATATGAATATATTTAAATGGTTATCGAATAGATGTTGCATGCATGTTAACGTCAAGAAAAAAAAATATTGTTGCTTAATCGAATGGTTTAGAAAATGACAACAAAAGTAAACACAATTGATTGCCATTAATTTGCTCGTAGAAAAACCTTGCCAATCAGAGCAATTAGATTGAAATCTCTTGAATAGTGAATATTTTTTTTTTTTTTTAAGGAAAGGATTAATTAGTAGAGATGTTAAATGGCATAATTTAAGAAATTAATAAATATATATAAATCAAAGCTGCATGGCTTTTTTTTTTTTTTGTAAATCTAAAAAAAGGAAAAAAGAGAAAGAAAAGTAAGAAGAAGGAGGGAGGGAGGGAGGGAAAAAAAGACTAAGATAGTGAAAACATTGCACCAGGCCCTTCTGGGAACTTGCTGGCGTGTGGCTGGGATCAAGCGTCGCCTTCTTGGACCAAATTCCCCACGTTTCAAGTTGGAGCCCCAAAATAAATAGCCAAGGGCTCCTCCTCCAGCTTTCGTGTGTAACCAGCCTTGGATCGGAGCGCCCCACAGAGAGAGAGAGAGAGAGAGAGAAGGGAGCAGGAGGAGAAATTAAAGGTGGTTGGGGGATCTTCAGACACGGATAAAAATGGTGAGAGCTCCATGCTGTGAGAAGATGGGCCTGAAGAAGGGCCCCTGGACTCCGGAAGAAGACCAGATTCTGATTTCCTACATCCATCGATATGGCCATGGCAACTGGCGTGCTCTCCCCAAACAAGCTGGTCAGTTGCATCTCTTCTATTGGCCCTTTTTTCTTTTTTTTTCTTTTCCCTTCGTAGATATAGACGCGTGTATGGATTCTGGCTTGTAGTCTTAAATGCATAAACAGAGCGATCTCAAATCAAAAGGAATAAGGTCCTGGCTTTGAATTTAATCTATAAAAAACAGAGATTCCAAGGATCTAATCGGTGTGTTTATGTGTGTGTGTATATATATATATATATATAAAGGAAAAGACACGGAAATCGAATGTTTTGGTGTCTGCGATTGGAAGGGATATATAATTAGCACTCTAATAACGTTGCCGATCTCCTCTGCTCTTCAGGTTTATTGAGGTGTGGGAAGAGTTGCAGGCTCCGATGGACAAACTACCTCCGACCGGATATTAAGCGAGGGAACTTCACCAAGGAAGAAGAAGAGATCATCATCAAGCTGCATGAAATGCTCGGAAATAGGTAAGCGTCGCTCCATTTCAAATTCCTACTGCCCAATTTTTGAAAAGTTGGGAACATCATGGAGAAAAAGAGTTGGGTTCTTCCTCATCGCTCATTGAAATAAATAAATAAATAAATAAGAATAAAAGAATGAATGATATTGAGGGTTTCCCCTCTCAAAATTCATACTGATCATACTTCACTTTGCTTTAGTTAATTAATTGGATATTGCAGATAAGAAATCGATGTGGAGATTTGTGTTTGAACCACCTTCTCTTGCCATCTTTTTTTCCCTCTTCTTCTTTCCTCACCTCAGACAACAACATAACCTCTCAGAAATTCAGCTTACATAATCACTTGCTTCAATTCTTTCAAAAAAAAAAAAAAAAAAAATCTCTTTTGTTTGACTTCATTGATCTTTCTTCCCATTTACCGGTGATCACACCGTACGTCCGACATGCTGCAACCTCTTAATCCAACATCTTCTTCTGTGTCGGGATTTCAAATCTCAATACGCTCATGTCTGTCTGTCTGTCTGTCTGTCGATTATATTTTTATAATCCAATATGATGGAAAATTTCAGTTGAAACACCTGATCAATATTGAAGCAGAGAGGCTCACGTACGTGTCTTCTTCTTCTTCTTCTTTACTCTCAGATGGTCTGCGATCGCAGCGCAGTTGCCTGGAAGAACAGACAATGAGATCAAGAACGTGTGGCACACCCACTTGAAGAAACGAGTGAATCCAAACAACTCCGTCCAAGATCCCAACAAGAAGCGGAGGGCCCAAAGTGATGATGCCATGACTACTGGGATGGAATTTAGACCCGCGAAGTTGCAAGAGATTCCCGATGCCAAGTTGGAAAACCCGAGCCCTGCGCCCGTGTCCCCATCGCAGTCGAGCAGTACTGAAATCTCTTCCACGGCGACCAATTCATCCACCGTTACCGGAGAGACGAACATCGCCGTCATCAAAGAAGAGTACTGCATGGATTCTTCGGGGCAACTTCCGGAAATTGACGAGAGTTTCTGGTCAGAGGCGTTATCAATCGAAAAATGTGACGCACCGATGGATTATAATATGATAGCCGGTCCTCCTCCTAATTCTCTTACTCTTAGTGATTCCTTCTCCTCCTCGTTCAGCCCATCCAATTGCAACGATGGTGACATAAATTTTTGGTTGGACGTCTTCATGGAAGCAGGAGATTTTCAGGAATTACCTCATGTATGAGAAACACACGAGAGAAGGAGAGAAGGGCCTACCTCGGTAGCCAATACTGTGATGATTTAATTTAATTTAATATTTTTTTCCCCCCATAGAGTCAGAGAAGAGAAAACAACATTTTTCTTTAGCCTCTGGAGATTTGATTACAAGTTTGTCTCTAGCCATATACCAAAGCAGGAAAGAAAAGAGATTACAAGTTTGTCTAATTAGCCCCTGGAGATTAGTAGACGCAAGAGACTAACAATGTAAAAGGAGCTTTTTCTTCAAGAGAGAGACATCATCTGTATGGCAATATATATATATATATATATATATAGATAATCTAATCCTGATTCTATGAGATTTGATCACCTATATATTTTATCCGATTAGCCCTGTCTAATGCATCATTATGCATGTCAATCGTTTTTCAACATCATCATGAATTTAATTAGGATTGATATTATGAAATACAATAATAATTGGAGTAAGTTTGAGTTTTAGGTCTGATTTGTTTGTTTGAATAACATTTCTTCCTTCTTTTTTGCCTTACGCTTCAATATATCCATCCTCCTCTCGTAGAGAAATTGGGATTGCTTGTTATCCGGTTGATTAGAAACAGCTTCCTTGAAAAGAATGCTATTAATTTACTGCTGCAGAGAGAGAGAGAGAGAGAGAGAGAGAGATTCCTAAATTCTATATGTTTGTTTTTTTGGTACAAACATGTGATTATACCACACTAGGATAGAGTACACCCGACATATTAAAATATAATAATTGAGTAAAGATAATAGGGCAAGGATCACTCTGCTTCCAGCTCCAAACACCAGAATGAGAAACCACACGGCCAGCAATCCAGTCAGCAACAACATTAGCCTCGCGGTAGATGTGCCGAATATGGATATGACGAGCTTTTAAGAGAATAGAGCGGATATCGTACATCAAAGAGATAAAGGTAAGAGAGAGCTGGGCTTCTGCCTGATCCACCGAACAACCATAATAGAGTCACCTTCAATGATAATACTTGGGCTCCCAGGGACCGAATGGTATAAGAGATACTAATTCAAGCCACATGCAGCTCGGCAAGAGGCACAGATGAGTCAAGTAAGCCAAGCCCTCCCGCCGCCAGCATTCTACCATCCGCGCCACGAATGACAAAAGCCGCACCAGCATATCTGCCATGGACACTCCCATCAAAGTTGATTTTAACAAACCCTAGAGGAGGGGCTCCCAGAAATAAAAACCGTATGCCGGTTCGCTGCCGAAGCAGCAGGGGAGACCCAGTGGCCAGGGTTCGCAGAATTAGGAGAACCATGATGAAAAGCATACTCAGCAGAAAGGGAAACAACCATCCTAACAACTCTGCCGAAGGGAACCATCATGTCAGAAAACAGGATCCGATTCCGGGATAACCAGATCTGATACGCAATGTAAGCCCACAAAGGACCCCACTGATTACTACCCCTCTCAGTGCCCTGCTTCATTAGTCTCAAAAAAGATATACGGTGGACATCAGTACCAAAGTCCGAAGGAAAGCCCCAGAGATCTGCCAAATCTGTCTTGTCCTAACATAATGGAAGATAGCATGGTCAGACGTCTCCATCTCAAAGTCACATAATGGACACGTAGGCTGAATGCTCAAGCCTCGCCGAGAAAGAAGGGAGCAGGTAGGAAGAACATCCTATGCGAACTTCTATATAAACAACCTCACTATGGGGTGTACTGGAAAATGCCAAACCCAATCCAGATCCATGGATTGCTGAGGGAGAGGACAGCAAATAGACAGGAGGTCCCTAAGAGGAGCCCGAGAGAAGCAAGATCGCTTCCACACCCTAGTGTCAGAAGTGGCTCCCGGACAGAGCAGACGATCCATGGAAATAAATCACTGACTCGCATACCATGAGGAATGTCGGAACTGATGAAGGTTGACCAACGAGACAGGGGAAGATCCGCTATCCACACATCCTGAGTAATATCCACCGAAGTCCCATTTCCAATCATCTAGGAGGTGTGGTTCAGAATAGCTGGAGCATACCGACAAACCTTTTTCCAAAAAAATGGAGTGCCCATAGGTAGACTGAGAAATAGAGGAAGGGCTCTAGTCATCATACTTGGCCCTCATGAAGGAGCTCTATAAACAATGCGGATCAAGCAAAAATCTAGAGGCATGCTAGCCATCAACACTTCTCTCCTATCCGAAAGCGACTAGATGCCAAGCCCACCCTCAGAAATTGGCAAGCAACAATGTCCTAAGACAAGAGATGAAAGCCATGATCATCCTGCATAGACCCCCAGAGGAAATCCCGAAAGTATCGCTCAATCTTCCTCAAACAGGCCCGGGGGATAGCAGTATTAGCTAAGAGATAACTCGGCATAGAAGATAATACCGAACGAATGAGAGTAATCCTAGCCATCATAGAAGCCCCGAAACCTGCCAACCATCCAGCCGATGGCAAATACGCCTTATAAGATCACTGAAATCTGAACACCGAGGCCGTCTCCCAGAAATTGGAATCCCCAGATAGGACAACTGATCAGACTGAGCAGGAATACCCATAATGTTGGAAATAGACCTCTTCAATGATAGGGATGTCCTCGGGCTGAAGCAGATCATAGATTTGCTAAGATTAACTCTCTGACCCAAGGCACGATAATAGGATTGAAGAATGGTGGCAAAGGTGGAGGCATTGCCGGTAGAAGCCTTTTCCAGGAGGAGACAATCATCAGCAAAAAACAGGTGGGACAGCAAGGGTCCAAGGAAACCCGCAGAGTAAGGAATAAGAGCTGAACTCTGCTGAGCCAAAGACAGAGCCCGGGATAAAGCATCAGCGGAGAGTATGAACAAAAAAGGAGAAAGAGGACAACCCTGCCTCAGGCCAACCTCGGAATGAAAGTAATCCGTTGGACTCCCATTAATAAGTAGAGAGAATAACGGCCTATGGACACACCCCATCACCCAATCAACAAACCGCACGTGAAACCCAACGCATGAAGAGCATGGCTCAGAAACTCCCAACTCAGTCTATTACAAGCTCTCTCCATGTCAATCTTGATGGCCATAAGACATTACAGCTAGTAGCTTTCTGCAAGTCATGCATAAACCCTGGGCCAATAAGGCATTGTCTGTGATACTACGACCCCTGAGAAAAGCCCCCTGCTCCAGGGAAATAAGGCGAGGGATAATTGAAGACATCCGAAAGACCAAAAGGCGAGCATAGACCTTATATAAAGTGGTGCACAGACTGATAGGCCGAAGTGCTGGGGAGAGGAGGTGTCAGGCCATTTGGGCATTAGCATAATAAGAGTTCGCTTCCAGTCATAAGGCACATGATTAGTCTGAAAAACAGACTGGATTGCCAAGACTACGTCTAGTCTAATAATATCCCAGTAATGGCGAAAGAATAAGGGTTGGTACCCATCCGGTCCCGGAGCCATATCCAGGCTAAGATCCCATAATGCTAGACGAATATCCTCATAGAAAATATATGGTAAGAGAGTCATTCTTGACTTCAGAGATCTTACAGGATGATTGAACGGGACAAACAGGATCCCCTTCTCAGAATTTCGGTCCATCTCAATTGAAAAAAATTAAACAATTGATTCCTAATCACCTAAGAATCATTTTGATATGAACCATCATCATCAACTAAGTCTATATGTAACGTGGAAGTCCTCAATCACTGTGATAAGAAACTGACTTTAATTTCATTTGAGTCTTCGTCTGCCACCTATTTAATTTGAGATTGGTTGCTTTTTCTTGATAAAGAGGGCCCAGTTGGTTAACTTTTCTTGCAAAAGAGGGGCCTAACTCTTTCGTATGTCAACCAAACCAGATCTTTCAAGATTTGAATGAAATCAAACTTTGTCAGTAAAGGGAGCAAAGAACGTAAGAAAAGGTACACATGATGTCATTATGTGATCATTCTTTGCATTAATATTTATAAGGACCATAGTTGTTTTGAATCTTAATTTTAAAATCTAGTTTTTTATTGACGAAAAACAACTGCATGTTAGTTTATGCGGCTCTTCAGTATATATATATATATATATATATATATATATATATATATATATATATAATATGTGTATTCATACATACATGTATGCATATTAAATTTAGCTATATTCGAATGCAAAAAATCTATATTCAACCACTTTTCTAATCCTCCAATTCACACAACTTTTAGATTTCACATGAAAAAAAAAAAAAAAAAAAGGAATGGATAGCTTCAAATTTTAGATATATTTGAATATAGTAAAATTTAGCTTTCTTTCTTTTTCTCTCTCTCTCTATATAAAAGGATAAATTAAACTTGTTGAGTTAGGGTTCATCTTTCAGCTCTATTTTGGACTGGAAGGATGCTAGCTAGCCATCCAGCTAGCGAGATGGAGATGAGCACTGGGCTCACCCACCCATTTGCCATCTATGCAGTACAGTGGTGTCACTTGATTATAATGGTCTTGTTAAAGATGGATAATCATGCCCTCTCCACTCGCCATTCCAAACGCAGATTGGAGACCATGTATCCAAAACTCAATTATTAAAAAATTTGGATTCTTGAGTTGATATTCAACATGATATCCAGTCACAAGTTGAAGAATTGGAACTCGTAGACTTTCATGGTCATGGACATGCGGATGTCATTATCCGAAATATTTGAAGAGTTAGTACTGAATTCCACTGCTTGTGCTGCTGCTTTTGCAAGTTGCCGAATGCCGATTCAAATCTTTCCACTCATTTTTTAAAAAAAAGAAAAAAGAAAAGTTTCAGTCCGTTGAGATATTCTAGTTTTATGAAAAGAACGCAGAAGGAGCTCTCTTTCAACATGCTCTATCGTTCATAGGATATGAAGCCTATAAGAATAGTAAGAAGAAGAATAAGAAATCAGATGACTTTCTGGATATATATTGTATTATTTTATATAAATAAAGGCAGGAGTTGGAAGTTCAAAAAGGGAAATGGTGAAATTATAATTCATCAATCAGATGCTTCAAGAGTATAATATATAGGTTGATTATTGCACGAGGAAAAATAACAAGCTGGCTGGCCTCATCCTTCTTCCCTTTCAAACATGTCACCATCTCCACCATCAAGGGTAGTGGGTTGAGCTACAAAGCACTACAAGCTCCATTTTCTTTAATTAGTAGGCTGGCCTGTTCTTATTATAATATTCAATAATAACCGACGTTATCTTATTCGCGATCGAACTGAGATGCGAACGTGAACGCAGCCACGCAAAACTCGAAGAACCATCGCTTTTGAATGATCGTATGCAATTAATTGAGCTCATTTCTTCTGTTTTTTTTTTTTTTTTTTTTTTTTACAGACGGTGATTCACACCACCTAGGTCGGGATGGATCCGTTACATCTGAAACTAATAACTGGGACATAATCAGAGGGCAGTAGTCGCCCGATCTCCATATCCAATGCCCAGAGTGAGAGGCCATCCTGGCCGCAATCCAGTCCGCAACAACATTGGCCTCACGATAGACATGGCGGATCTGAATGTTGGAAGCTTCCAAGATCATAGCTCGGATATCACATAAGATAGGAATAGAAGGCAAACGGGAACTATACTGCTGACGAATCCATCGAATAACGATAATGGAGTCCCCTTCAATGATGAGCTTGCGGGCGCCAAGAGTCTGAATGGCGAAGGATAAACCTGCCCAAGCCGCATAGAGCTCAGTCATTGGAACCGAGGGATCAAGAAGGCTAAATCCTCCAGCCGCCAGCATCCTGCCATCAGCATCACGAATGACATAAGCAGAGCCAGCACTTCTACCCCGGACACTCCCATCGAAGTTAATTTTAACAAACCCTGGAGGAGGGGGCTCCCAAGAAATGAAAACCGTACGCCGGTTCGCTGCCGCAGCAGCAGGGGAGACCCAGTGTCCAAGGTTCGCAAAATCAAAGGACTCATGATGGGATAAATACTCAGCAAAGAGGGAGGAAGCCGTCCTGAGGATCCTACGAGGAGAATGAATCGTATCTGAGAACACAATCTGATTCTGGGAAAGCCATATCTGATAAGCAATATAAGCCCAGAGTGAGCCCCGTTGGTGAGTAACCCCTCCTAAACCCTGCTTCAGCAATCTCAGGAAAGAAATACGGTGGGAGGCAGGACTGTGCACCCAGGGATAAGTACCTGAGAGTTGCCAAATCTGACGAGCCCTGGCACAATAGAATATAGCATGATCAATTGTTTCCTCCTCGGTTCCACACACCGGGCAAGTAGGCTGAATACTCAAACCACGATGCGAGAGAAGGAAGCAAGTAGGAAAAATACCCTGAGCAAGTTTCCAGATGAAAAGTCGTACTCGAGGGTGAACGGACAGTTGCCAAATCCAATCCCAATCCCTCGAATCCTGAGAATAAGTTCTGAACATAGAGAGGAGGTCCCTCATGGGAGCACGAGACAAGCATGATCTCCTCCAGACCCTGGTATCAATACTAGCAGATGGAGACAGAGGTATTGAAAGAATACGCCGACAGAGCTCAGTCCCGCAGTAACTAGCCACCCGAGAATACGACCAGGAAGGGCAGTCGTCGGATATAAGGTCACTGACACGCATACCATGAGGAGTATCAGGGCAGATAAAAGTGGGCCAACGCGACAGAGTAAGGTCAGCAATCCATGCATCATGAATGGCATCCACCGAAGAACCGTCCCCGATGATCCAAGAGGTACAATCCAGGATAGTCGAAGCATAACGACAGACCTCTCTCCAATAAAAAGAATGCCCCCGGGTAGCCTGAGGAATAGATGAAGAGTTCCAGCTACCGTACTTGGCACGCATAAAAGAACTCCACAGGCAATTCGGATCAAGAACGAACCGAGAGGCATGCCTAGTTGTCAGAGCCTCTCTCCTGAGAAGTAGCGACTGGATACCAAGACCACCCTCAGCCAAAGGCAAGCAGACAGAGTCCCAAGCCAGAAGATGAATACCGTGGCCATCTTGACTCGAAGCCCAAAGAAAGTCACGAAAATATCTCTCAATCTTCCGCAGACAAGCCAACGGAATAGCAGTGTTAGATAATAGATAGGCAAGCATCGACGAGAGCACAGACCGGATTAGGGTAATCCGTGCCATCATAGAGAGACCAGACACCTGCCAGCCGTCCAGACGATCACGGATCCGCCTCTCCAGATAACTAAAGTCCGAACACCGAGGCCGTCTCCCAGAAATAGGAATCCCCAAATAGGACATCCGATCGGACTGAGTAGGAATGCCCATAATCTGAGATATAGCCCTCTTCACAGAAAGGGACGTCCTCGGACTAAAACAAATAAGCGATTTGCTGAGATTGACACACTGCCCCGAGGCATGACAATAGGAGTGAAGGATGGAAGCAAAGGTGGAGGCATTGCTGGTAGTAGCCCTCCCCAGCAGGAGACAATCATCAGCAAAAAGTAAATGGGACAGCGAAGGGCCAAGGGGGCCAGCAGCATAAGGGTCGATGTCAGAAGTCCGCGTTGCCAAAGAAAGCTCCCGGGATAGAGCATCGGCAGAGAGAATAAACAAGAATGGAGAAAGAGGACATCCCTGTCTTAAACCCATCGCCGAGTGGAAGAACTCCGTACGACCACCATTAATCATAAGAGAGAAAGACGGCCTTTGGACACACTCCATCACCCAGTCGACAAAAACCTCATGGAAGCCAAACTCATGAAGAGTACTGCAAAGAAAGTCCCACCTTAGTCTATCATAAGCCCTCTCCATATCAAGCTTAATAGCCATGAGGCAGTTACGTCCCGACACTCGGTGAAGGTCATGCATAAACTCCTGGGCCAACAGGGCGTTATCCGTGATACTGCGACCTCTAAGAAAAGCACCCTGCTCCTGAGAGATAAGACGAGGCATAACCAAAGCCATACGAGTTACTAAAATTCGAGCACAGATTTTGTATAAAGTGGTACACAGACTAATGGGCCGGTAATGCATAGGGGAGGAAGCCTCAGGACGTTTGGGAATCAAGGTAACAAGAGTCCGCTTCCAGTCAGAAGGCATATGAGTGACCAAAAAAAAGACTGGATAGCAGAGACCACATCCGGACCAATAATGTCCCAATAATGGCGGAAGAATAAGGGCGGAAACCCATCAGGTCCCGGGGCCTTGTCAGGACCCAGCTCCCATAAAGCGAGGCGAATCTCCTCCATAGTAAGAGGTCTGATAAGATTGTCATTCTCCACATCGGAGACCTTATAAGAAGGCAGAACCGGAGAAACTGGGAACCCAACCCCTGACATCTCAGTCCATCTGGTCCGGAAGAAGTTAACAAACTGATCCCTCATCGCCAGCGGATCCTCGACAGAATGGCCCTCCTCATCATCAATGCATCTGATACGATTCGCCGATCGGCGCCGCAAAGTAGTCTGATGAAAGAACCTCGTATTTTGGTCACCCTCCTTAATCCACTGAATACGGGACCTTTGCCTCCAATAAGTTTCTTGCTGCAACATAAGAGAATGGTGGACAACTAAAGTGGATCTGAGGGTCGACAGATCCGCATCAAGGAGAAAGCCCTACTGATCCTCCTTGTCTTGCAAAGAAGAGATAATAGACTCAGCATGTTCGACCTGCCTCAAAATATTCCCGACCTCCCTCCTGTTCCAGCTAGAAAGTCTACGACTGACAAGAAGGAGCCGTCTAGAAAGTCTGTAAGAGGCACACCCTCTAACCGGCAACCGCCAGACCTGAGAAATGATATGTCTCGCAGAAGAATAAAAGGTCCAGAACTTTTCGAACTTAAACTGTCTAGACCGCTGAAGAGGCAATTCAGTAGAAATGAGGATAGGACAATGGTCAGACCCGATCCTTGGCAAATGAGTAACAGTAGCAGAAGGAAAGAGTTGAAGCCAGTTGGCAGAAACCAAAGCCCTATCCAGTCTCTCCCAGACTCTAGCAGAACCCTGACGATTATTGCACCAGGTGAACCGGGGTCCAGTAAAACCCAAATCCAAAAGATCTGCGGAGGCAATAAAGTTCCTGAACTCAACAATGCCCGAGGAAGCAACAAATTGTCTACCTCCTCGCTTCTCAGAGGCCCCCACAATATAGTTAAAATCGCCAGCAATGAGGGAGGAAAAACCCTGGCCAAGAAGCAGTTGGATCTCATCCCAAAGCACTCGGCGCATCCTAAACTCAGTACTGGCATAAATTCCCGAAAGCAGCCAAGGTGCTGAGGACCCTTCGGAAACAACTAAAGCAACCTGCTGGCCACAATCATGAAAGGCATCCACACGGACTCTATCCGATCTCCAAAGAACCAAAATGCCTCCAGAAAGACCAACAGAATCTATAGCATAAGAATTCCACAATCTAGAAATCTGCCTCCGAAGGCGATACAAACTGTCCCCCGAAAGACGAGTTTCCGTCAAAATACAGATGTCAAGGTTATGAAGCTGCTGAAGCCTTTCAAAAGAAGAACGAAAGGAGGGTTTCAGGCCCCACGAACGTTTCAAATAAGAATCTTCATTTAAGAAGTAGAGGAAGAGGGACCCCCAACAGTGTCCCCCATAACCTTCTCGCCAAGGAGATCATTAAGCAGCATGGGACCCTCAGGTCCGTGGCCAGCACAGTCATCCACCCTGGACGAATCCATGATCTCAAGAGGACGATCCTTCTGGATGGCTGCCTTAAGAATGGCCACACCTCGTCATGGTCAGTGCCAGTCAAGTGAGACGGCTGGACTGACACTTCCGCAGACTGAAGGGCCAGGTTATCTTTACGACGTGACTTTTGCTTCCTCGACCCCACCGGACCAGGCATACCCCTAGGGGAGTCAAGCGAAGCCGAGAAAGCAAAGGATCCATTCCCAATGTCCTTAACCTTGAGGTTAGCTTTTCCTTTTCCTTTGGATGCCTTGGACAAAACCCGCTGCGACACAGGCTCAACAGGCCGAGCCCGTTTCGACAGCCCAGAAAGGCAACCTTCAGTAGTATGAACCTGGCCCCCCAACTTAAAAGGACTGGAGCATAAAACTCCAGGATTCCCTGAGAGCACCGGGACAGAAATTAAACATTCAGACTTAAAATTCTCTACTGTTCCTTTGTCTCCAACCGGCACGCTGAGAATTGACCGGCACACAGGAGTTCCAGAGTGAATAGGAGGAGGCTGTGAAAGAAAACGACTCTCTGGGTTATCAACCCTCCCATCCTCATCAACAGTAGTCTCTCCCACAGCCGACGGCACAGAAGGGGGGATCCGGCTCTGTTGCATTCCATACAGAGGAGAAGGACCAGGGGAAATAGACGAAGGATCCACAGCAACGGCAGGCACGACATGCAAACCATTCCTAATGTTCCTTCGTGCAAATTTCTTGGGTGTTTTCCATTCATTCGATAAGACGGAGGTGGGGGAGGAAGATGTACCCGGAACAGAGGATCTCTGAGACATCGGTTGCTGCAGCACAGGGGCCTTCCTTCGTCTCACCGCTGTCATCAAGGGCCGAACCGAGGCTTCAAGGATGAAGATGAGGGATCAGGCGAAGCTCCACAGGACCCAGAGAGATGCAAGGATCCACAGAAGGCACAAATTCCATCTATATTCTCAAAAGAAAATTGTTGCCAAAATGGAATGCCAGAACCTAGAATCCGAGCACCTGGGCGCAGAGGCTTACCCAGGTCGACTGTGATACAAGCGCGAGCAAAACCACCCCGCTTGCGATCCTTGGTCAAAGCATCCGAGTATAGGAATTTCCCCGCAGCAGATAGGATTGAGGCAAGAGCATCATCAGTCCAGAATTCGATGGGGAGCAGTGGCAATCAGACCCAAAGCAGAGCTTGAAGTAGCGTGCTCTCAGAAGGAATGAAGTCCGGAATCCACTCGGATACAACAAAAGCTTGGCCATTAACTGTCCATGGACGCCCGAGGACGAGCTCCGTAGCACGAATGTCTTCAAAACGGAAAAGATAATGGCGATGCGGCAGAGGGACGGCTTCAATGTCTCCCGAGACACCGGCACGGAGGAATTCACGAACCAGAGCTTCCGGAGGAACCTAGTTGCCAAGACTACGAGCAATAACGGCCAGATTCTTCCATCTACCGATCTCTCCTCCAGAGGCCGCAAGGGAACTTGGATGATCTTCGGGAAAAGACGCTCCAGCTCAGCGACCACAACCGAAGACGGCGATGGTGAAACCCACTCGAAGCGACTCGATTGGGCATGATTCCACGAAGCACCGGCGGTCTTCGAAGAAGCAGCCTCGATCGAAGGCTTGACGGACGGAGACGCCATTAATCAGGCGAAGAAGTAAGAAAACCAGCAGCAGTAGCCGATGGAGATCGGGGAAGATGACTCCCAGCATGAATCGCAAAGCATCACAGAAAAAGAAACCAATCGCACGGCTCATGATTTTTAAAGCACACTGAAAAGGAATTCTCACTCCTATTTCTTCTGTTTATTAGTAGTGGCTTAATTTCATCTGTCATGCCCCCCCTCAGATCGACACTGATACTCTCTCTACTCGTGATCGATCATTTCACAGAAGGAATTTACGCACAAGGCACCACTAAATCAAATCAAACGATCATTTCACAGAAGGAATATTTACGCACAAGACACCACTGAATCAAATCATAGGCCTCGGTGACCGAGTAATTTTTTAAATTGATATTTTTGGCATCAGTTTTAAAATAAATAGATAAAAATAAAAGATTTTATCAAAATGATATTTTCTACTTTCACATTATCATCTTCTGACAATTTTAAATGGGTTAAAATCGTCAAGTAGCAATTTTAATTCAGTTCCAACAATCACTCCAAGTGACGATTTCTACGAATTTTTTTGATCCCTTCTTAAAGCCTGATCCTAACCCTCTATTATCTATTATCTTGTTATATCTATTATCAAGATAATAAGTATAACAAGATAATTCTGATTGTTATATCTATTATCTTGTTATAGATAATATATAACAAGATAATATAGATAAAACAAGATAATTCTAATTAACAAGATAATAGATATAACAAGATAATTATGATTGATACTGAATCATTAAGCATCATCTAACCTATCTTTTGATTTACTAGAAGATTATGCGAAAAAGGAATTCATAGCATTTGAATAGAAATCACCACTTTAAATAACAATTTCAACTCAAATAAAATTACCATTTCGCTCTAAGCGACGATTTCTATTCAAATGAAATCCATTCAATTGAAATCGTCAGATGATTTCTATTTCAACTCTGCGAGTCAAGCCGAGGAATGATGACGTTCAGTAAAAATCTTTAATATCATTTTGATAAATTTTTTTTTTTTTTTTTTGTTTCCGTTTCCTTTGTTTTAAAACCGATGCCAAAAGGCATCTATTTAAAAAATTACTCTTTAGTGGCCTCTCTCCGATGATGTGATGGCAAGTCTTTTACCTTTAAGAATAAAATTATAATGGCAGCGAGAGAGCCGGGGCCAATATCGGCGGCGAATAGTACAAAGTATCTGTTGGGTACAAAAGCATTGTAGCGTGGTGATCATCCAATGCGAGATGTGCCGACAGTAAGACAGGTTGGTTGGTGAATTGTGGGCTGAGACTGAAAATCTAACTTTGACATTGTATGATTGAAATATAAAGATAATGGGGAAGTTGGTAGATAGGCAGATCCAGAGGGAATTTGGCTGTAAATTCTTTAATATTAGAGGTTTCATATATATGCGAACGAAACGATGTTGTCTAGCAGCTTAATTTGGTCGGGTTCGAACGGAGTTCATTTTTTTTACGGACGTGGAACCTGAAGAAGAGAATATATATATATAAATCATGGTCACGGACAGCTTTGGCTTGGCTTGGGCTCAACCGATGATGGACAAGCTAAAGCGCAAATAGAAGTTCAGTCCTTTCTTTCATATAAGGCGGCTCATCGTTTGCAGCATTCATATGATTGCGGATCATTGTTATCTGAAACAAAAAATGTTCATGCTTCCAGCTGATAGCGGTCACGAAAATTATAATTCACTCAAATCGTTCCTGCTGAAAGCACCGGAGGCAACGTCTATTTTTAAGGAAGAAAAAAAGAGTAAAGCAAACATAGATGAATGCTGCTTCTTAACGCCTGAAGCCTACAGCAGGGATTCGTGCAACACATGGAAATTACATAGATGATATGCATGCGGGTCTCATGTACGAACCCACCGATCACTGTACTCTAGCGCTCTGAGCAGGGAGTGCGTAAGGTGGAAGTTTCCCAGGATAGAAAAATGGGCTTCCAAGAAGAAAAAGAGATAATAAAACAAAAAGCAGAGACAACGATATGAAAAAATCCTTAAACGAGATGGTTTAAATAGAGACAGTTAAAAAGACAGACGTTATTAATTAGATCAGAGATCGCTTAAATCTTTTGCTACAAGCCAATCCTCAATCGCGTAAAAATCAGAACTCACTTCTAAGTACATCCTCTTCTACATCTGATATCGTCAGAGATGAGTTGATCTCCAGGGTTCTATTATTATTATTATTATTATTATTTAATTTTATTATTATTATTATTATTATTATTATTTAATTTTATTATTATTATTATTTGCAAAAGAAGGCTGCAAGTAGGGGTACAACTTGGGCCGGGTTCAGGTGCAACTTGGACCGAGTTCAACCCGAACTCGGCCCGCCGAACCCGATTTATAGCAGTGTTTAAACTCATGTTTGCCTAACCCGAACCCGAAAGATCAAGGTTTAACCTGGCCCGATTTGCAATTACCCGGGTTAGGGTTGACCGCAATCCGAACTCGAGGGTTACCCGAACGGTAGTAGCTTATCGGTACCAGATTTTTGGGAGCATTGAAGGCTAACTTGAGGGCGAGGAGGACAAGGCCATATGTCACAGGCGAGAAAAATGTGACAAAAAAAATGACAAACCTCCTCCTCTTCTTTGTTTCAATTAAGAGTTTTTTTTTTTTTGCCCCGAGTACCGTTTATGCGTTTAAGTAAGGAATTTTATTTTTTTATCTTTGGGATCCATAATTTGGTGTTTATTTATTAAAATTTTTTTTTTTTTTTCACCAACCCGAATTCTAACCCGAAACTCAACCCAAATCCGATTTTTAAAAATAGGGTTAGGATTGAGATTTTACAAATAAGATTAGGATTAGGATTGCTATTTTACAAATAGGGTTAGGGTAAACCCGAGTTTCATGAGTTCAAGTTGCACCCTAACTGCAAGGCTTTGAGAAGGACTTTGGCAAGGGAAGGTCCTAGATTCAAACCTCGCCGGCAGAAAAATGCAAATTGGCGCTCATTGATGGCAAAATAATCATTTAGTCGTCAAGCATTTTACAAGCATAAAACAGAATGGAGCAAAATCAATCAAAATCAAGCCTCACCACATCCTGTGCTTTGTAAGATGGAAACTCAAAACCAGGACACAGCTAATGAAAAACACGAGCGCATGACATAAAAAACCAAATCATATCCCATGAGAAAACCAAATCATATCAGCTGGTCCATGCAAGAGCCAAACCCAGCTTTTACCCTAGCGATGTCATCTCATACGAAACTCACGGTAAAACAGAGAATTTAGTGGGGGTAAGATGTGCTTACAATTGATTTAACTTTCTTGAAACAAACATAAGCCTATAAAGCATAGCGAGTCCGTTCCATTAATTAATGGATTGCGAAAACCATACTCTGATGATATAAACAAGCAAGAAAGTAATTGAATGATTTCATTGTTATGCCTGCATCCACGCGCCACCATCTGCTATGAATTCACAAAAACAAGCTGGTCAAAGTAACACCAAGACTAAAGTCCATGAAATCTGATAATTTATCTTCTCAATGCTTTCATTGTCTCCATGTTCATTAATGATTTTTCAACAAACAATCGGAAAAACAAACAACTGATGTAAAACCACAGCCTCCAGGAAAATTGCAACAACTCCTACACCAGAGTTCATAATTAATTTATTCAAAAATGGTAGATGCATCCACCACTCCAATGAGAGTAACCCTGATTAAGATGAGATAACTTAAGAAAGGCATGAATATGCAAGAGCCTTCTCCTCTGTCAGTTCCTGAGCCGGAGTCCATTTTCTTCCTGGAGAACTCGTCAATTGGAAGTCCTGAGTGGAAAATAAATGTTGTTAGCTAGTATTTTGATTTCCTCACATATCTAGTTGCGCAAGCTTTCCTCACACGCGGTTACCACAAGAACTACCCCGGAACTAAAAGACGTACCTTGGACTATGGTCCACTGGCCGTCACAACAAGTGACTGGGAAAGAGTAAATCAGCCCAGCAGGCACACCGTAGGAGCCATCAGAGTAAACACCCATGGAAACCCAAGTTCCCTAATAACACAATGTTTCAAACATCTTTTAAGCAAAAATCAACATGTGACAGACATAAATCCATGGTGAACATCATTACCTCAGGAGTCCCAAGGACCCAATCACGGATGTGATCACAAGCAGCACTTGCAGCAGAGAGCGCACTTGAAAGCTTTCGTGCCTTAATAATAGCAGCACCACGCTGTTGGACAGTGGTGATGAACTCTCCCTTCAGCCTACGGAAATCAGATTTACGTAGTTAGATTGTGTTACCACGTATGCAACAAAACAGCAATTGAACTTCTGGCCATGTATTTATACCAATAATCATCTGCAACAAGTTCACGAACAGGTTTTTCTCCACCTTGTGTCTTAACAGTTGCATGGTTGACATCAGGGTACTGAGTGGATGAATGATTTCCCCATATGATAACATTCTTAACATCACTGACTTGAACGTTTAACCGCTCAGATATCTGACCTAGTGCCCTGTTGTGATCTAGCCGTGTCAACAAGTTATGTTTTTCTCAGGAATGGATGGAGCAAACTCCTTCAAAATGAGAGCATTGGTGTTTGCTGGGTTGGCAACTACCAACACCTGCAGAAAAGCATGAGATATTTTTGAATTTTGCATACATATAGCAAGTATCAAGATCGTTAAAATAAAAAGAAAGGACTTATGCAGAGGGGACATTAAAACAGGGCCTTTAAATCAAATCATTAATACAACCCTTGGCATAATTGTTCCTTAAGAAAAGAAAATGCGAATATTGCATCCTTAATGTTTCATACCTTACAGTTTGCAGCTGCATGCTTTTCAAGGGCGGAAGCCTGTGACTTGTAGATGGAAACATTCTTTGACATCACATCTTTCCTTTCCATGCCCTCTTCCTTGGGAATCCACCAACCATGACAGCTATATTGACCCCAGTGCATGCCTCAACAGCATCAGTTGTGGCAACAACCCCTGATATATCATTTGATATTTTAATATACTTTCAGGTAGTCATAGATAAAGTGAAGGAGATGCTAGCTAACATTATTGGATTGCACAATTAACTTTCAAAGATATCACCTTTCAGAAGAGGAAATGCAGCATCAACCAGCTCCATCTTAACTCCATTTAGAGCCTCTGCAGCAGGAGGAATGTCAAGCATGTGCAAGATAACAGGCTGGTCTGGACCCAGCATTACACCACGTGCGATCATAGGGACCAGTGCATATCCAATTTGTCCTGCAAACACAAACAGATTTAGCAAAATACATCATGAGTTAAAAAAATTTCTGAACGAGTAACTGACACACTTTCCAACAGTGTGCAAACAGAGAATGATCATCAAAGAATTTGTGTTATTACTGGGTACTAATGTTAAACATGCACCCTAATTAAATATAAAAAAAAATTAGACTAAACTACTGAATTAACCCCTGTACTTAGGGGGTTGTGCCACTTTGGTCCTTGAACTTTAAAAAGTTATAAAATAATTTGAATTTTCTGTTTTGTATTACTTTGATCCCTACCGTTAAATAAAGAGATGCCATTTATTTTTATCATATGTGGCAGCATATGTAGCAGCACACGTGGCATCCAAATGGCAAAAATAAATTTAAAATTCATAATTAACCCGTTAATTCATTATTTAATAATTTAAAAAATATTAAAAAAATAAAAAAATCTTCCTCTGCCCTGATTTACTCTAATCCATGAGTGCTCATGTACCCACTGTGCTTTTCGCAATCAGAGCGAAGAAAGGTTTTTTATTAATTTTATTTTTTTTTTTTTAAATTATTAATGGATTTAAATTTATTTTTGCCGCTGGATGCCACGTGTGCCGCTACGAATGCTGCCACATAGGATAAAAATAAATGGTATCTTCCCTTTTAACGATAAGGATAAAGTAATACAAAACAAAAAATTTAGGATTTTTTTACAACTTTTTAAAGTTCAAGGACTAAAGTGACCCAACCCCCTAAGTATAGGGGTTAATTTTGTAGTTTAGCCAAAAAATTAAGATTGTGTTTCGATGGAGGATTTTCAGGAGTGATTTCATTTGAAGTGAAGATTTTAGAATTTCAAAACCAAAATTCCTTATTTAACTACTCTTAAGAAAGAATTTCTAAAATTCTATAGAATTTACAAATCCCTCAAAACAATCATTTACAAATTACATCTCTAGAGGCACCATTTACAAATCTCTTATGAAAATCCTCTTAGAAAGAAATAGTCAAAATGTCCCTCATTAAAATCCTCTTGAAAGTAGTGAAATATTTAATATATTTATATACAAAAATATTTTCATAAATATTATTAAAATACTATTTACATAAATATCTATTTAAATAATGATATGATATAATATAATTATATTTTTTAATATATTTGTTAAATATTTATTATATAAAATATTAAATATTATTATAAAATTACATGAATTTATATAAGTATTAGTAAATAATATTTATAGAAAACTTTACAACCCTTGGAAAAAATTTATTTTTAAGAACAACTATTTAAATAGAAAATTTATGAAATTTTAAAATTCTAAAATGCTTTATTTTAAAATTTAAAATTTTTTTAGAATACCTCATCCAAACGCAGTCTAAGAGAAAAGAGAAAGCAAGAAAATTTGCCTCTTATCCGATGAAGGACAGCTTCATTCGACATATATTTGGCAAGTTGAGTAAAAGCTGATTCAGATAGCTAGTCCTCCTTTTCCACGATTGGAACTTGTATCCAAGTTTGACTATTATACTTAAAAAGGCATTCATTTCAGGCTAAAGAGATAGCAACATCCAAGGATTTTCTCATTTCATAGAGAGTACTGTTTGGACTAACAACCCTATGATAAATTATCTTCATCTTCAATAATAAAGAGCATGTTAAAAAAATGACTCTAAACTAAGTAAAA
Source organism: Calamus simplicifolius (assembly GCA_900491605.1). Lineage (NCBI taxonomy): Eukaryota > Viridiplantae > Streptophyta > Magnoliopsida > Arecales > Arecaceae > Calamus > Calamus simplicifolius. Next base: position 103,344 of record UESW01004499.1, read on the forward strand.
TGAAGAAAAAAAATTATCTAGCTAAAAAAAAAATTCATATAGCTAGCTCCAATAAGTTTAGGATTAAGGTTTGTTATTATTGTTGTTTCACCAATAAAGAGAAGATCCACAGGACCTGAATAACAGTCACATTTTTAATAAGATGTGATAAGATAAGAAATGTAACGAACCCGCAAATAAAGACAATTCAATACTACAGTTTACACATTAAAAGCACCGCATCAGTTAAGATGATCTCAGAAATTTAAAATATTACAATTTGCTCAGAAAAAAAAAAAAAAAACAATCCTGAAAAGGATAGCATCAAGTAATGGATACTAGATAAGAAGAGTGCTAATAAAACAAAAATGGAAGGTAGCTTTTTTTTTTAAGATGGGAAAGTTTTTTTTTTTTTTTTTTTGGCCCAATCTGCAGATGTCTGTAGTCTAGAAACCAACTAATAAGAAGACTCTGGAATGACAGAGAAAGCCCAAGCGTGAGAAATACCCCCGAAACAAAAAAAAAAAATCACACAACCAGGAAAATTTTGAACAATCCGAGGAGGGAAAAATAGTTACAATTTCGAAGAAAAGGGCAAAATAGTTACAATTTCAAAGAAAAGGAAGACTGGAAAAAAAGAAAAGAAAAATCTCTACACGTGGTTCGTTTGCCGCATTTTCAGCTGCAAATCAAAATGCTTATTCTGATCAGCCCGAAGTTTGACTTAAAAAAAAAAAAAAACTAAAATTGAATCCACCTCGACCAAACTCGTTTTGGAGTTGGGATGAGCTCAGATGTGTAACAGATCTAAACACTGGGTCAGACTATGACGCAACAAAACCCAGCTCCAATCTCAATAAGAATTTGCATCAGTTTGTACAGAGCTTGTAAGTCCTAAAATGTCATTATACGGCAGGAAAATATCATGTCTTAAAAAGAATGCACAGTCAATAGCCATATACCAACCAAATATATGAATTTTGTTTCAATCTAGCCAGATACCAATCCAATAACTATGAAGATCCACAATTTCTACCTCTGATGTCATTTCAAGCTAGATATGAATTAGAAAGTAACACCAGACAAACGACATGCAAGAGAGCTCGAGAAGATCTAGACTTCAAATGAAATCACATGCATCTCAAATAACATGGGCACCAACCAATAAAAAGGAAATCCGACGGTCCAGGAATACAGAAATCCCAGAGTCACAACAAATGAAGCAGAGGAAAACAAAACCTAGATGATACATCAAAAGGAAACCTCTCCAAACTCTATTTGAAGTGGATCGTCAGATGATCCACCCTTCTTTTGATCTCACGAGATCGCATCTAAGCGCACGATTGGAGATCGTAAACATGGTTAGATCTGAGATCCGATGCGGATTTCATTGGGAAATCGGATGAAGGGAGAGATGTTACAGACCTGCGGCGCCGGTGACGAGGACTCGAACGACATCCTTCGCCATTAGTGCGGAGTGGGATGAAACTGAAGAAGGGGAAGAGATTGGAGCAGAGGAGAGGAGACGACCTTGGCGATAGGGGGTGAGAGAGTATGACAATAAAATAGCCTCCGAGGGCAGAGAGGTCTACGCATGCCACCACACCACGACGTCTTTTTGAGTTTCAGAATAGCCCTAACGATCCGTATATTTATCATTTTTTCCTCACTAATTTTTAATTTACTATTATTATTATTATTATTATTATTATTATTATTTCCTCACTATTTAGATGCATGGCACACTTTTAAACTATTTAAATTATTCTTTCTTTGATTATTCTGATTAGAGCTTTCTTTATCTTTTACGAATGATTTCATATCTTATTCTATCATTTTTTTTATTTTACTACATATCCAACTTAACATTCTTAATTATGCTACATTCATCTCATCTATATGTATTTTTTTTATTTTTTAATATTATATATTAAAAAATATAAAAAATTTTACAACTGTCTTATAAAACTTTTCTTTAACTTAGCAGGATCCCTTTGCTCTTATCCATTTTATTCAACTTACTTTAAATTTCACAATTCTTATAAATAATTGATCTTAAATATCACAAATAATTATTTTTAATAACATCATATTCCACAATTTATACCTCACGTTCATCTTCATTTCTAATTGTACTACAATTGTATTTCATATATTTTAATTATACTATATAATATAAATTACTGAATACTTTATTTTTTTTTTATTTTAATATTTGATGCACTATATTTAAATTAATTTATCTAAATAAAATTAACAAAAATATTAAATAACTTAAGCATGTCATAAATTATATAAACTTATAAACAATAAATTTCACAACATGGTATGACCCCTCATTGGTTAAAAGAATAATTTCTACTGACAATCACATCGGTGCCAAACTTATTGAACCAACTATTAGAAAACCAAAAAAACATGATAATGCATACCATAGTAATTACATGGTAAATTATAAAGATAATCATACATCATACTATAAAATTTATCAATATCAACAAACCCCCCCCCCCCCAAAAAAAAAAAAAAAAAAAAGAGAAGAGTGAATGAAAAGAAATTGAAATTATTGATATTATATCTTGTGTGAAAAATAAAAATTAAACATATTGAAATCTTGAAGTTTATCATAGAAAATCAATTTAAAGTGATGTAGATAGAGATGGGGGAAGGCATAAATTGAATTTAGAGTTGCGGAGGGCATTGAGTTTATCATTGGATTGTTTAATACGAGTCTCATTTTTATCTGAAATTAATTAATATTATAATCATAGGCAATAAGTTGTTTTTTTTTTATTTGAATGTCTGACAAGGAATGGCGTTTGAATGATATCTTAGTCAGATTTATTTTCGTGCAACTCAATATCCTTCACTTATTTACTAGGCAATGGGCAATGGCTAAGATATCTTTTTGGGACCAGTCTTTTTTTTTTTTATTACAAGCGGGCGATCATACCATCTGGCGTGAATCAAACCCGAGAAGTCAGAATACATGATTTACTGTAAAATAAGAGGATATGGGTCATCCATATGCCATTCCCAAGGGCCTGGATGGCGAGCTGCAATATTAGTGACCCAATCAGCCGCAGCATTGGCTTTCTTATAAACATGGCGAATCAGTGGCACAGCTGCAGTCCGAAGAGAATCCCAAATCGCACGGAGTAGGGGATTGATGGAATGAAGATCCCCATCCCAAGGAATCTATCGAATAACCGTGAGAGAATCTTCCTCAATAATCAATCTGCTAGAGGCCAAATGACGAACAACATAATTAATTCCAGCCCATGCAGCCTGAAGCTCTGCCATAGGGACCGATAAATCAAGGCAACCATGGCCACCGGCTACAAGAAGCTCACCCTCATAACCCCTAATAACAAAACCGGACCCAGCAATACGATCCGAGACAGAACCATCAAAGTTCACTTTGACATAATCTGGGGATGGGGGCTCCCAAGATACAAAGACCATAGAACGGTGCGCTGCCGAAGCAGCAGGGGAATCCCAGAGACTGGGTCGGACAGAGCGAACACCAAAAATAGAATGGCCATACTCCTTAGCAAGAAGAATAGCCTTTCTGATAATCATCTGGGCTAGAACAGTCTCTTCAGAGAAAACCATCTGGTTCCTAGTGAGTCAAATATGATAAGCCAAATAAGCTGAAACAGCACCCTGGGCGCCCAGACCGCTTGTGCAGCTAAACGAATGGCATGCAAGAAAGAAAGCCAAATGGGGCCCACCTTAGTCAACCATGGGGTAAACGGCATCTGCTGCCGGATCCTCATCGCTTGAGAGAAAGTAAAGATAACATGATCAACCGATTCATCCTCAAGCCCACAGATTGGGCAGAGAGGCGAAATGTGGAGACCACGGCCGGCCAGAGCACAGGTAGGAAGGCGATCCCACTGAAGCTTCCATAAGAAAAGCCGAATCCTGGGGTGAATGGGCAAACGCCAGATCCACAGAACTCACACATCCCCGAAATCGAATACGGAAGCAGTCAACTAGATCCCTAGTAGGAGCATGAGAGAGGCAGGAGCGTCGCCAGAGTCTAGTATCCGAGTTAGCTAAGGAGTGTTGGTCCAGATAGCAACCCAAGAGGGGGTGAATTTGGTTTTTCAAAAATTTAAACTCTTTTGAAAATAACCCCCAGCGGAAATAAAAACTTAGATTCACACAAATTAAAACAGAATATGCACAAATAGAGAGTTAAAGATAAAGAGACAATCACGGCAAACATAGGAGATTTTATAGTGGTTCGGTGTACCTACACAGTCCACTCCTAAGTATCTCTTGGGTCCACACTATAATCAATCTGATTACAGCAGAGTTGTTTTGCAAGCTAACAACTCGAACTTGTTGTTTTCTCGGGTGCACAACGAACCCAGCTGGTTTCAAGGCTCACCAGCACAAAACCTAACACCACAAGCTAATGCTTGCACAAGGCTAACAGCCTCAACTGAATCAATCACCAGATTGACCCAGCAAACAATATTTGTTTTACAAGATAAACAACTCCTCCTATGAGTAAATATACAATAATGAAACAAGAATAAAAAGATAGGAATCAAAGCCTGATTCGTAGATCTTGGTGGCTTCTTCCTTCATTCCTTTGAGTGGATCTTCCTTCAAGATGCTCTTGAGACTCAGAAGATCAGAAAACTAGGGCTTTCTTCTTTCCTTGAGATTTCTTCGAAATAGAACAACAAAAGCTTGGAATCTCTCTCTTTTCTTTTGGGGAATCAGTATGATCTTTCCTTTCGAGTTTTTCCTCTTTCTCTTTTGATTTTCTGATGGATTTCATAGATTTCTCTCTATTCATTTCTTTTTGTCTTTTTTTTTTTAGATGCAGCAAACCCTCTTCTTATAGATCCCGATTAATCCATAAATAGTTTAAAACTATCCGTTAGAAACAAGTGTAAGAAGGATTAGAACCAAAAATATCAATAGCCGTTGGGATTAAAAAGATAAAGATAAAGTTTAGAGTCATTCTGACAGTTCTGGAGTCACGTCTGACATTCTGGAGTCGGCTCTAACTTTTTGGAGTCGGCTCTAACTCAAAAATCTTTAACCCGCTTGAACTGGAGTCGTCTCTGACTTTTTTGGGGTCGACAAAAATCTTCTGGAGTCGACTCTAACAGTCAGGGAGTCGACTCTAAGTCGTGGCCTGAAAAACCATCGTTCTGTCTTTTCTGTTGGAGTCGGCTTAACAGTCCTGGAGTCGACTCTAAGTCCGTACCGATTTCTGGAGTCGACTCTGCGATTTCATGTGTTAACTCTAATGTCTGCAATCTTACCTTGACATTAGATTCGAACCAGAACTTGATTTGACTCATGATTTTGATTATTAAATTGACTTATAAACTGAAAAACTTAATCAAAATCATTAGTAACTTCAAATATTATACTCAAATAGTTTTGTTAATCATCAAAATCCTCAACTGGATCAACAATCTCTTCCTTTTTGATGATGACAAAAACTTTGAGTATATGCATCAAAAATTTATTTGAACTAAGAGTTATAGACACTGTTAAAGCTTTGAAACTTCCTAACATAGAATTTGATGCTAATTTTCAAAATGAACTTTTAACAAATATGCTTGAGTTCTATAATAAACATCAATCAAGATGATTTAACTTTTATATGAAAAAATTATTAAGCTCCCCCTGCATTGAATAACTCCCCCTATGTAGATAAACTGAATTCAATTGAACATTTTTTATTAGAATCTCAAAATTTTTTTTCTCTCCCCCTTTGTAGATATGCAAAAAAAATCTTATATTCTTTCATTCTCTTTCTCTTTCTCTTTTATGCATATACAATTATCTTTCCCCCTTTTTTGTTATCAGCAATAAGATGAATTTTAAATACAATAAAAAAGGTTATCAGAGCGGGGTCGTTGGTTCAATTAATCATAGAGATAGTAAACTCATTCATTGAAATTCAATCAATCAATCATAGACAAATTTGCAATAAAAGTGTAATTGTATTCCAATGCAAGATTCATTACATGTGTCAACTCAAGTACATTCACAGTAAAGTGACATATTCAACTATGTTAAAGAAAACTCAGAAATCCTAAGATACAAAATAGGATAAGACAGGATATTAAAATCAAACATGCTTATACATAATTTTCTTCAAATGTCCAATCATTTCCATAATATCATCTTTTTGAGTCTTCTTAAAACTTTCAAGACAAGCTTCAATTTGAGAAATGGCGAGGTCGATATCTTTCTTTAGTTGACTGGTAGCATGAAGATAAGTTCCAGAACCGTCTGCAATGCCTTCCATCCTTTCAAAAATCTTATGAAGATCAGCGCTAAAGGATTCTACCGAGTTGCCAATGGAAAAAGAAATCACGTCAAGCCTTGAATTGATCTCTTCCTTCAACTGATTGAACTCGTCTCTCAACTGACACATCTCATTTGTCCTTTGACTATCATACTCAGCCAGTAAAGCTCTGAGCTGATCCATTTGCTCCTCAGAAAATCTTCCAGATGCCAAAGCTGACTGATGTGGAGGGTGAGTGCTTGGTCCAGCCACTGAGGGTCCAGCAGTAGATGGTCCAGGAATATCCTCTCCTCTGACCTCCTCAACTCTAACTTCTTCTGCTCTGGTTTCTTGTCCTCTTTTTATCCAATTTTCATTCTCTTTTCTGAAGCCCATGCGGTGAATTGTAGAGACACTATAGTAATCAGTATGCCTTAATTTTCTTAGTGGCTCATTATCCATTATTAGCACACCTTGGCTTCTAAAGACTAAGGTTAGTATCATACCATACGGCAGTGTTGATCTTTTTAGTTGCTGCTTCTGCCATATAACCAATCATCATACCGGCAAGATTGATAGGTCTTCCAGTGAGAATATAGTCCATCAACAAGATGTCTCGCTCCGAGACATACTCAAACCTTCAATTTTAGGAAATAAAATTTTTTCACAAATATTGTGAAGTAACCTAAGTTCCAAATTAAGTTGATTAGCCATGATTTCTTCAAACTCAGAAACTTCTCTCCCTAACATCCTAGATAGGGCACCTCCTCTGTCATCATATTGATATTCAACTAGATCAATAGTAGGCATCTCCAATAGATTTCCAAGAGTCTCGGCCATGATAATCACTTTAGTTCCTCTTACAAAACTCACTAAGCCTCCCTCTCCTCTACATAAATCATTGTAAAATTCTCTCACAAGGGCAGGGTATGTAGGGACATCCAAAGAACAGACTTTCTCCCATCCCATTTTCTTCAACAAACGTCCAATAGTGAAGCCCTCTGAAGCAAAAAAAGTTAAAATCTACTTTTCTTCCGGTAGTAATGGCCTTACCCGCTAATTGGTCTACCCGTGGAGAAGATGGTGAGGGTGGAGAGTCATCTTGAGTGGCAGATGAAGAAGACGATCGCTTGCCTCCGAATCATCCTTTTTCTCATGGGAACGGCCGAACCTCCAACAATCGCACGCCTTTTAGGAGCCATGGGATTCGATTGGAATGAGTTATTGAGAGATTTGAGGGATTTGGAGGGATTGAAATCGGTTTGGAACAGTTTTGGAAGGGTTTAGGAGACGATAGGTTTCGTTTGGGATCGACTCCGCCTTTTTTATTTTGACCTAGTTCCACTTAGAGTCGACTCCCGAAAACGAGGTGTCGGCTCCGAACCAGAAAATCTGTCAGCGCCCGAATTAGAGTCGCCTCTACAGAAGCCAGAGTCGGCTCTAATTGCCCAGACAGAACATCAAAATATGAAGGTGTCGACTCCACAAACTGCAGGTGTCGACCCCACAACAGTTTCAGTGAAAAATTCGAATTTCAAAGATCTGAAACTAATCAAATTAATCATCAAACTCTAGATAAGTATTCCTTAACAGTTGGGGAACAATAAATCAAATTTCTAGATAAATTTCCTTATTGGACATAGAGGATTTTCAAGAAATTAATGAAGTCTAGATAGTTGTTGTCCTTAAGAGTTTCAGAAAATCATTCTAAAGGATCACAAACTCCTAATTCTTCTCTAAGATAACAAAATCTTTCCTCACTCAAAGGTTTGGTAAAATATCAACTAATTGATCATTAGTATTAACATATTCAAGACAAACATCTGTTGTTTACATGTTCTCTAATAAAGTGATGTCCAATTTCTATGTGTTTAGTTCTTGAATGTTGAATTGGATTCTTAGTTAGATTAATGGAACTAGTATTATCACATTTAATAGGAATTTTATCAAGTGTGATACCATAATCTTCAAGTTGTCGCTTAATCCAAAGGATTTGAGTACAGCAACTTCCAGCTGCAACATACTCTGCCTTAGCAGTGGATAATGCAACCGAATTTGGTTCTTGCTAAACCATGAGATTAAGTTACTTCCTAAAAGTTGGCATGCCCCACTTGTACTCTTTCTATCTAATTTACAACCAGCATAGTTAGAATCATAATAAGCAATCAATTTTAAGGTTGAGTCTCTAGAATACCATAATCCTACATTTTTAGTTCCATTTAAGTATCTAAAGATTCTTTTAACAGCAAATAAATGTGATTTCTTAGGATTAGATTGATATTTTGCACATAAGCAAACAGAAAACATGATATCTGGCCTACTTGCCGTTAGGTAAAGAAGTGATCCGATCATATATCGGTAATGCTTCTGATCTACATTCTTACCTTCTTCATCCTTGTCCAGCTTGCATGAGAGACTCATTGGCGTACCAAGAGGTTTAGCAGATTCAATACCAAACTTCTTGAGTATTTCCTTTGTGTACTTTGTTTGGTTAATAAAATCCCTGCTTTCTCTTGTTTGATTTGAAGTCCAAGGAAAAAGTTTAGTTCTCCCATCATGCTCATCTCGAATTCTCCCTGCATTAACTTAGCAAATTCTTGACAAAGGAGATTGTTAGTAGCACCAAATATAATGTTATCAACGTAAATTTGAACAATTAATAAATAATTTTTTTTCTTTTTAAAAACAAGGTTTTATCAATATTTTCTCTAAAAAAATTATTTTTAATTAAAAATTTACTTAATCTATCATACCAAGCTCTAGGTGCTTGCTTTAAACCATAAAGTGCTTTGTGTAGTTTGAAGACATGGTTTGGAAATTCATGATCTTCAAAACCAGGAGGTTGTTCAATATAAACTTCCTCATTTATAAAACCATTTAGAAATGCACTTTTAACATCCATTTGAAATAAGTTGAAATTCATATGACATGCAAATGCAAGTAGTAGCCTAATGGCTTCTAATCTAGCAACATGTGCAAAAGTTTCATCAAAATCTATACCTTCTTCTTGATTATATCCTTTTGCAACTAATCTAGCCTTATTTCTAATTACCAATCCATTTTCATCCAATTTATTTCTAAAAACCCATTTAGATCCTATTATAGGGTGGTTTTTAGGTCTATCTACTAGGGTCCAAACTTGGTTCCTAGTGAATTGGTTTAACTCTTCCTGCATTGCTAACATCCAATAACTATCTTTCTTAGCTTCCTCTATAGTTTTAGGTTCTATATGAGATACAAATGCAAGATGATTATTGATATTCTTATTGATGATCTAGTCCTTACACCTTAAGATGGATCACCTATGATTAGGTCCTTAGGATGACCATAAGTATATCTCCAATCTCTAGGTAGATCTTTATCATTATGAGCAGTATCAATACCATCATCCTTAGGTGAGTCATCATCCTTAACTTCAGGTTCTTGATCTGAAGATCATTTAATTTTTCAATATCTCTTTCAATCAAAGATGTATCTTCCTCATCATCAATTTTATCTGAACTTGATGCTAAAGACTCATCAAACACTATATGAATGGATTCTTCTACAACTAAGCTTCTCTTATTAAATACTCTATATGCCTTGCTAGATGTAGAATATCCTAGGAAATACCTTCATCAGACTTTGCATCAAACTTCCTAAGATTATCCTTACCATTGTTATGAATAAAATATTTACAACCAAATGCATGAAAATAACCTAAATTTGGTTTCCTATTATGCCATAGTTCATAGGAGTCTTCTTAAGGATAGGTCTAATCAGGGCTCTATTTAGGATGTAACATGCTGTGTTTATAGCTTCCGTCCAAAAATATTTTGGAAGTTGGCTTTCACATAGCATGGTAGGGCCATGTCTTCTAAAGTCCTATTCTTTCTTTTTACAACTCCATTTTGTTGCGGTGTCCTAGGTGCTAAAAATTATGATGTATGCCTTTTTTAAAACAGAATTTTTCAAATAAGTGATTTCAAATTCAGTTCCATGATCACTTATAATAGACACTATGGTAGTGTTTTTCTCATTAGTGACTTTCTTAATGAATTTCAGGAATATTGAGAAAGTCTCATCTTTGTGAGCCAAAAACATTACCCAAGTGAATCTAGAGTAATCATCTACTATCACCAGACCATATTTCTTTCTCCTAAACTTGTGGTTCTAGTAGGTCCAAAAAGGTCCATGTAGTAGCTCTAGTGGCCTAGTAGTTGAAACAACATTCTTAGATTTGAAAGAAGTTCTTGTTTGTTTTCCAAATTAACATGCATCACATATTCGATTATTTTCAAAATTTAAGCTAGGAATACCTTTAACTAGATCCATTTTCAATAGTTTAGAAATTAGGTGTGTGCTTGCATGACCTAACACTACAAGAAAATACTGAAATAGCGACGCAAATTTAGCGACGCATAATTGCATCGCTAAA